>SSNR01000543.1:69106-95051 GCA_006937965.1 Callopanchax toddi
GGGGGGGGGGGGGGGGGTGTCATTGGAGTGATTTTTACAGAAAAGCATAATTTCAGTGTAAGAACACATCAAAACTCGATTACATCTGTAGGAGAAAACCCTTGAAGATGATGATAGAAAACATCTCCTCCTCAGAAGGGATCTGTTGTGACGTCTCGACTCCGTAGAGCGACTCCATCGTCCCTCGGCTCCATTTCAATAAAGACATCCATCTTTTCACTAATGCACCAATAAAACTGCCCGTATAAAGCGGACAGTCCAGTAAATTTTGATTAAAGCCCTGCAACGCTTTGGTGCCTGATGGTGGCCTGAAAGAAAAAGCTCTTCGTCGTAAAACTCTCAGGATGAAATATAAAACACCTTTCATTACACTTGCATATTTCTGTCCACAAACCAAAGAGCTCCAAAGAGCAGGACAAAAACGGGGGTTCTGTAATTTATCCAAAATGCTAATATTTTCTCAGGAGAAAAGTCAGAATAATTTAAAACAATTTCATTCTGTTCCATCCCAGACCAGCGATAAGGAGGATTTATCTGCTGCTGCTGGCCGTTGGAATGCCAAGTAGTCATTTATTATTATCTCAACCCTTTTCAGTTTAGATAATTTAAAATTCTAGTTTAACCAGGTCCAATTCAACTGAGTTTAAGTGATTAAAATTAGGGATGCTCGATATTGGCTTTTTTACCGATAACCGATTTTGTCTAACTCTTAATTTCCGATACCGATATAAACCGATACCGATATAAACCGATACCGATATAAACCGATACCGATATCAGCGTGGTAGCCCTTATTAAAAAAAGACAAACACAGTATTTAATGCAAGGTATGCCAAATAAATAAAAATATCTCAAACTAAACATCAGATTTGTTATATTTTGACATTTTGGGAGAGAGGAGAAGTAGCCGAACAGTTTGATGTGTAACATGTGCACGGTGTGTAAAGGTCACGTGTGTCATCATTACAAAAACCGATACCAATATTACATTTTAATGCCAATATCGGCTGTCGGTAGACCGATAATATCGAACATCCGTAATTAAAATATATATTTTTGTAGTGAGGTTTTGCATCCATCAGGTTGTAGTGACACCTAGTGGCTCAAATGGCAAGTTGCAAGAAAATACAAATCATTGTCCACGGATTATGATGGCTGAGAGAAACTTTTAGCGCCAGCATTTATTCGATCCCTTATGTGCTTTTTTTTTTTTTTTAAGAACAAAAACTAGTTAATCCATTGCTGCTGGGACATCCCTCATTATTATTTATTATTAAACCTTTATTTAACCAGGCAGAAACAGATTAAGAACAAATTTCTTATTTACAACTGTGGCCTGGAAAAAAAACATGTCTTCTGAGGGAGAAAGGAAAGGGGCTACAATATAAAAACAATTTAAAAGAACATGAATTAGAAAAATTTTAAAAATAGTAAAAAAAAAAAATTACATTTACAAAAATCATGAACACACACAAAAGCCATTTTATAAACACAAGATCAGACGAGCAGCCATAAAAAAACGAGGTGTCAGACTAAGTGACAGCAGCAGACCTGTTTTCGTGTCCTGATGGTGCAGCCCGTCTTCCTAAGCTTTAAAATAGTTTCCCACAATGGCTTCATAGATTTAGTTTGTCCATCTTTAGGGCTGTCTGAAATGTCACTCGCAATGTGTTCACTCTATATGTGAAATGTTAAATAGACTCCTAATGACACCTAAAATAGAAAAAATATATAAATAAAGAAAAGTTAAAACAATGAACGTTTTATTTTAATGCTATTTTTCTGTTTTTATTTTACTTTTTGCTTTTTATTCATTTTGTTTATCTCTGATTTTGCACATTATATAAAATTGTAGTGTACATAATAAGTGAGTAAGATGGGCGTAGGATTTAAAGTGATAATATGCAGTTTTGTGTGTTTTGGGCTCCTCTAACCTAAAAAAAACAAGGAAGTGATTTTAAATCCTTGAGTCGGACTGAGTTTCTTTTATGGGATTCAAGCAAACATTTTCGTGCGATAAGGTTCAAATGGAGGAGAGCTCCCATACAAACCTTTAGGAGCCACGTAATCTGCACAGGATGTGTGTGTGAGATCAACTCCCACTGCCAGGCTGCAGCTCACCGTGTAATGACGAGCAACAAGCATGCTGCACCACCTCACCGTGGCAGCTCGCGGGCCAAAAAGACGTGGCTCTGGCCCGCCGGCCGCCTATAGAGTACCCCAGTTCTAAAGCATTGATTCCTAAAGACACGTTTGTTGATATTTTACAGCCATAAAAGCACAATATCATGTGTTTTAATCATGAAGTGGCACAAAAAGGGCCGTCTGCTTTAATTAACCTCTCTCCCCAAAAGACGTTTTCCGTTTCTTACTCCTGTCCAGAGTCTTTTCTTGCCACCTGGGAGTGAAAACCTCTTATCAGAAAACGACTTTTTAAATTAATTCCTTTTTTATTGAGATTCCTGTCTGAAATGATTCATGTTGACATTTGTTCGATGTTTTTAATTTAGTCTTTTTGCCGTATTTATCTGCTCTCCTCCGTCATTATAAACCTGAAAGAAGCTTCAGCAGATGAATCATCCGTCCGTTTTTCTTGTTTCCAGTCGATGCAGCTGCTCCTTTTGTCTTTCACCGTCTTATAGTTAATGTAGAAACAGAACTGAAGTTAAGAAGGAAGAATTTTAATGGAACTAATATCCTAAAATGTAGAAGCAGAAGGAAGAAAACGCAGATGGGGTTGTACGAGGGAGTGTGATTTCCTGCTTAGCTGGTCATGTAGAGCTGAAAGTTATCTCTGTTTAATCACCATGGTAACAGAGTTTTAGTTTACCTGTTAGACCTGTAGAAATGTTGACCTGAAACATGATTTACATCATACTTTCTTTAGATCTGGATACAGGAAACCCTCGGGCATCAATATGGACATTTTTGTCCATTTTGGCTGTTAATGCATACACATTTTGACATCTGGAGTGATGAACATCCACTCGTTTTTAGGAGTTTTACCATCTAAATGTCAGTTTGGTTACTTGATATTGCTGCTTTTGTTTTTGAAGTTATTTCCCCAAAAACAAATTTTGGGTAGTTTGGAGATTTGATTTAAATCAGTCTTGGGTATGTCAAGAATTAGTCAAAGATTTTGACTTTATTGCATTATTAGTTTTTTCTATAGCATCAAATTTAAAGTTTATTTTGTTGGAAGTGGACGTTCTAGAAACTGACTCAACCATCCATTTAGGCTGCAGCCAAACAAACCCCGTCATAAACTAATATCACTTCTGTAGCATTCATCTCTTCTGTTTTAAGTGTTTTTTTTTATTTACCGTATTGACCAGAATAGGACGACCCCGATTATAAGACTACCCCCCTTTCCGAGACTAATCTTCAGGAAAAAAACAAAAACAAAATTCACTTTTTAAAGAAACTGTTTTTGTTAAATTTGAGGAAGTAATTTTAAGTATTATCTTAATTACAGACCTTTAATATTTGCTTATTAATTCAATCACAAAGATCTTTAATCCGTATTCTAGCGTGTGCGGGGTTCTGTCAGAAAAGACACTGAGATACAAAAAAATAATGCAAATCGGAACTTTACTCATGACATGTCAGATCAAAAGTCTACATGAGGCTTTTCCTCACAGTCCTCTGATCAGCTGAGCTCAGTCTCCTCCCACAGAACGTCGTCACCATGACGCTCCATCTTCAGACATTTGACTCCAGATTTCCTGACAGCTGTTTGACGCCTCTGCTGCATCGACCTCCATTATCTTAAAATTAGCGTTGAAACTCTGCTTCTAATCTGTTAATTTGACCCACTTTTAATCCAGTCTGTTCCGGTCGGTGTCAGCGTTGCTGTTAACAAAACGCTGGCGCCCTCTGCTGGTGTGATCGGGTCATGACACACATTATAAGACGACGCCACATTTTCACATTATTTTTAAGGAAAAAACCTTGTCTTATATTCGGATCAATACAGTATTTAAAAAGTTTTTACATTTTATTAAAACAACTGTCTGTTCTTTATATACGTTTAGTTGTGAGTGAAGTAGTTTTTGTTGTTGTTGTTGTTGTTGTGACCACTAGTTTGTTTTGTTCAGTTTTGAGCTTGTGTGTAAACGAGCATCGAAACTGAACTCAAACTGTTAATATGCAGGTGAATTATTATTATTATTATTATTATTATTATTATTATTATTATTATTATTACACTAACAGGCTTGGATGATGCAATAGTGTTCACAATTTACCCTTTAAAGACTAAAATGTTGATATAAAAATCTAGTTTATAAAAAATTAACTTTTTTTGGCTAAGATTGAGATAACTCTGTTTTATTATGTAATTAAAATACCAGTAATAAATAAAATTGGCTCTTTCTAGCTGTAGATCCTCTACCAGAGGGCAGGACTCTGCAGTTTTTACAGATAATTTAAAATATTTCTATCTATTTTGTCTTCTGTTGATATTGAGGCAGAAAACTCTCATTTGAATGTTAAATTTGTTATTTTCTAAAACTAATTCCCCTTCGAGTTACTGAGCAGAATCTTTGGACAAACTGATGAAAACGTCTGAAATTAAACGAGCTACTTGACTTGGCTCAAATCACAGCAACGTAATGGGAACGCTTTGATTACGAAGCCATAAAATTAAAGTTTAATTAGTTAAATGGAATTATTTTCCTGGATGTGGTTTCTGAAGCAGTCGGGCTTTCCTTCCACCTGAGCCCGCCGCCTCGTTGAGGATCCATTCTGACTGATAAGAAATGTTTAAAGTCGTGGCTGAAAATTAGAAAACTCAAATGCAAATGTGTCTCATTATGTTTAAACTCATGAGGCTCTTTGATCCAAAATAAAAGCTCCTGAATTATAGGTTCATCAAAAAACCTTTTAATGTGATGAGATGAAGTTAGTGGTCTAATACAAATTAGGAAAATTAATGACTTTTTCCCTCTGAAGCCTCAAATCTGGCTGCTGCTGAGAAAACGCTTTTCTGGTAAAAATCTAACTTTTTATTTGTTTTTTTTTTTAAAGAAGTGACTTCTTGACACTCCAGAAATAAAACCCAACATTTATTTCAGTCCAGTTTCCTGAAGCTTTACAGTTTTGAAAGTTATTGTTTAGGAGTTTTATGGATTTATTTTAAAATGGACCAATCAATTATCACTTATTCAAAGTCAGGTTATAAAGGTAATGTGTCCATGAGGGAGACCCAGACCTCCATCTCCTCAGTAACTCCATCCACCTCGGTTTTATTTGCACTTTCCGTTGCAGGTCGCAGCTAAGGGGGCGCGCAGCTAAGGGGGCGCGCAGCTAAGGGGGCGCAGCTGTGGATGCTGCAGTGCTTGCAGCTTCTTAACCGCCAGCACACGAAAAACTTATTTTGAGTGAAACCAACAAATTAATGTTTCCTTATCCCTGTTGCATAGTGTGTGACAGGTTACTATAGCAACCGGGATGTTTATGTTCAGTATGGTGGTCCAAAAAGAACAAGGCTGTTGTTCAACTGATCTACATCATGCATCGAGAGACAAAACAACTCATCAGTCTGCTCACTCACCACCAAGTGGTCAGGGGTGTGAATTGCAATCTGTCAAAATGAGAGAAGCTCATTAGATTTTTCTATCACTTAAAAAAAAAATCCCATCAATGATGGAGAATATTCCATTACTCAACCCCTACACTAAGGGGTTGTTTCATCATCTGTCAAAACGAACACTGGTTCAATCAGCCAAAACCACCAATCATGTCCAACCATTGCTGTCGTTCTTTATCCTGTTTGACCACCAATATCCACCTGAACCAGGTAGTCCATTGTCTCTGGTTCACTGAAATGTGACCCAGCATGCTCTCTCGACTGTTTCAGGGCTAGCTTCCAAGCATCTTTCCTCCAGCGGGGCCACGTCACACACACACACACACACACACACACACACACGCACGCACACACACACACACACACTTGTTCTGCAGCTTCATCTGGCTGGAATATGAAGTTATTGTCAGGAAACAGTCAGGGGAAGTCTATGGAAATGGGTCGAATCATTAAAGGGTTTTTGAACCAGCTGATGTCCAATCTGGTCCCTTTTTGTGTTTGACTGAACTCTTTCTTATATCAACCTATTTCATTTAAATTGTATGATTTCATACTACACTGAAGGAAAACATTAAGATATTGCATTTAATATCTGATGAACTTCAGAGCAAAGTAAATCCTGACAGTTTAAACACTTTGAAGCAGCAACACCTGGATGATCTCGGCTTATTGGTACATTCACTTAGACAGTCAGGGCCGGATCTATCAGCCCCACTAAGGGGGGCAGGTAGAATATCAGGGGGGCCAGTCTGGACATGCCAAGAATGTTTTGGTCATCACATCCCCCCCCCAATCCCTTAAATGCATCAAAAACTATGACATCATCATATCAGTTCCTCTATCCATAGATTTATGTTCATATTTGATCCCTACCCTCTGCATTTACCCGGGCTTGGGACGGAACAAGTAGGACACTGGTGATGCCCTGTTGAGGCTGACCTCATCTGGTTAGGTTTACCTGTTTTTAGTTCTTTTTGTGTTCTTTTTTGTGTTTTTTGTTCTTTAGTGTGTTTTTTTGTTTTGTGTGTTTTAGTTTTTGTGTTTTTAATTCTTTTTTGTGTTTGTTGTTTTTCTTTCTTTCTGTGTCATTCATCAGTAGCTACTTTGAATGAGGACAAACAGAAGAGAGCGCTCACTCTGACCATTTTTTACTGAAATATTTTTTAAATTTGTTATTTCTGCATGCAATCGCGTTTGGGGGGGGGCAGTCATGGAATTTGGGGGGAGCAATGCCCCCCCCCCTGCCCATGCCTACATCCGGCCTCGTAGACGGTCGTGTCTTTGGATTATTACTTTAGGGTTTATTTATTTAATTCAAAGTAAAAATCTAAACTGAGCCGATCTTTATCATGAGTTTAGAATTCGTTGTAGAATATTATAGAAATCGATAAACCATCTCCTCGGAATGAGCGCAGAAATCGAGTGTTGTCCCGCTCCGTGACGACCCGCTGACCCGTTCTGCTGCTCTAACATCTGTAAACAGCTGGCTGGCTCTCCTGCTGCACGGCGTCGTGTTGGACTGACCGCAGCATCCGGAGCTCGTTTCACTCGACTTTACCTCACGGCCGTGACTCGACTCTCCTCCCGCCTGAGCGCTTATAGATTCATCAGTTTACTGACAGCTAGAGACACAAAGCTGCTCCTGTTTTTAATTCTTCTGTCTCCTGATATGATGATGATGAATTTATATCCATCTATTAGCTGGAAACATGTTTTTGTTTGTCTCTGAATTCATTTGAGTCATTATAATTGAGGTTAAATTGATGGATTATCTGTGTGCAGGTCTATAGAAGTGACTGTTTTGTGTTTTACTGTAACTTTGAAACATGAGTCCTCTGTGTGTGAAGAATACATTTATATGAAGAATCCAACAGTTTAATGCTCCATCAGAACGTGTTTTCCCTGTAATCTGATCAAAGTGAGACAGAACAGACACACAGGGTCACTCTACAGTTTTAGCATGAGGCCGTTTGAGTAGTTTTTCATTGCACAAACCTCAACCAAACACCAGGTTTTTCATTAAAAGAACCCAATGTACCAGATCTGAGACAAACTAGAGTTTGAACGACCTCCACATGAATGCTCTATAATTACTTAAGGAAAATCCTGCAGTGTGCTATGAACGAATACAGAAGTTTCAATCCGTGTCCATATGTCTCATGGATCACATGACTGGAGATCTGAAAACTTTGAGAAGCGGCAAAAAAAAAAAAGCTGCATTTTTGTGCCACAAAACACAGGTCAACTTTATCAATAGGGCCGCACAATACAGTATTAGAAGAGCCAGTGATGTGATAGCGGTGCTTTAAAGGCACACTATGTGACTTTTTCCTATTTTAAATCTCCTCTTTGACCCAGTCTGAGCTAATCTGACCCTTTACAGGTTAATAAAAGTCCCTCAGCTCCATCTGCTGCTTGGATCCAGAATACCACGTTTGTAACTTCTGAGTCTCTGGTTCGGTGCCCTGAAGTCTCACAAAGTCACGTATCTCAGAGGGTTAGGCTAACCCAGCTGCTATGCTAGCTCCGGAGTGTTTTTAGCTCCTGATTCCTGATTTTCCCATCTCTCCCTGCTTGAACAGCTGATTTCTTTGACTGAGTGATGAACCGCTCCAGTAGAAAGCAGTGAAGGCTGAGGAGACGTTTCTACTGGTAGAGTTAGGGCTTTCTGAGCAGAAACTGTTTTTATGAGTGACTTAAAACAGACACTAGGGGGTGCTAAAAGCAAGCTCAAACTGCATAGTATACCTTTATTACTGCGATGACGATATCACATGCAATAAATGAACAAATACAGGTCCTTCTCAAAAAATGAGCATATTGTGATAAAGTTAATTATTTTCTGTAATGTTCTGATAAACATTAGACTTTCATATATTTTAGATTCATTACACACAACTGAAGTAGTTTAAGCTCTTTTATTGTTTTAATATTGATGATTTTGGCATACAGCTCATGAAAACCCAAAATTCACAAACAATACATGGGCTCAAATCATTATCATTGGTTTTATTGCCCTAAAAAAAAAAATCAGATTTTCTCCATAAGGCTGAGAAATATTCAAAAAGTGTCGCTCACGTTAAACGTCCATTTGTATCCCATATTAAATATCTGTGCTGATAAAAATCTTTTAAATATTTCCATTTCAATTAGTGGGATAAGAATACGAGACTTTAACTAAGGCAGCATATCAGCCGCCTCAGCCTTTAAATTAAATCTGATGAAAGATTCTGATTCGACCACAGAAACAGAGCATTAAAACTCTGAGTTGACACTTCTCTTTTTAAATCTAAAAAGGAAAAAAAACAATTATTAAATATTGAGCACCTTAACTAAAAACAAGCATTTCCCTCGCGTCTACTGTGGCTTTCGTTCCTCCACTCACTCCCATTAATCTTTATACAAATTAACCAGGTCGCTCCAGAAAGTCACCAGTCTGAGTAAAAGTCTGAGACTTTTATGGGTTAAGAGCAGAAATAACTGAATCTGTTTTCATTAGAGGCTGAAGGCTTGAAACTCTGATTTATGAACCAATGAGAGTGAAGAAGTCACCTTGATAGCAGGTTGATTACAGCTGAAACACGCTTATTTCCACATCCCGTTATACTGTAGGTGGGACATTTTGCCCCCTAATTTCACATTTTTCTCCTCAAACTCCATCTATCAAGTTCCAACGATCAGTGAGGGGAGAAAATACTTTTGATCACAGTCTCTGTTATTAATAACTTGTAATCAAAACAACTAGAGATTAGCAATATATCAAAAAGTGTTTGTCAATATCGCTAATATGCGACAAATGGTTGGTTCAAATGTTTCCTTACATCAGTTCTTTGTAAGCTAATTAAAAATGTAGCCCTTCCCTTCCTTGCCCATGCCTACATCCGGCCTCGGCAGCAGCTTTGTAGGGCTGAACTCGTTTTACATGAGACAGTTTTGTTTAAGGCGCTCATTTCAACAGAGCAGTCACCAAATGACTCTGCTCCTGTTTGTGTCGCTGGTGCAGCAGCAGAGGCACACACTTTTAATCCGAAGCACATCAGTCTAATGTACAAAGTGTTGTTATTGTGATGAACTCGTTTTGTTTTCATGTTTGATGTACTCCTAGCAGTTGTATAAATGAATAAGTAAAAAACTCATTTAAATTCACACAAACTCTGGAGCTTCTGCAGCCCAAACTGCGACGCCGCCTTCAGAGATAAAACTTGAGTCTGTCACCTACAAAAAGCTGAAATCCACATCTTTTTGTCCACAACAATCAAACTTCAAGTGGAGCCTAAAACGGTGTTCTTTGACCGCTTTCCTGCAGCTGTTGATCTCTGACAGGGATCGGGTCTTAACAGCTTCATGTGGGTTTTAATCCCACAGGTGCAGAGTCGCCTTTGGCTACGCTCTGATGTTCAGAATATTTTGGCAGAAACATCACAGCTCTCCAAAAGAGCACAGCTGGGCTTCATCTGCTCCAGTCTGCAACCATTTCTACTTCGTATCTGAAGCTCTGAATGAATTCCACTCTGCACATTGAGCATCATGTGTTCTGTATGATCAGCATTTTTCAGTGTTTGGACACCGAATTTAAGCTTCAGTTCAGGAGTAGTTATAAAGATTTGTGTCATTAGTTCAGATTTCAGGCAGAATGTTTTTAAATATTTGGTTTCAGAAACGGTTTTTGTAGATTGGAAGCCTTTTTAGAGCCTTTTAGCTCCAAACTGTTCAAAGGCATCAGATGGTTTGTGGCTGTAATGAAAAAACATTTCTCTCTTTATAATAAAAACTCATGTTCAGAACATTTAAAACAACCCAACAAGCCTTAGTCTGTGGCACTGAAACCACGTGGTCGGTGTTTATGTAACTAGCCTGTGAGACTGCTGGTGTGGTAAAGGTTGGTTGACTGAAACTTTTATTTGAACATAAGACAAATTTTAAAAAACATAAAAATACAACAAAAAAATCAATAAAGCAAAAAGGAAGAAATCTTTGTCCATAGGGAGTGGGTGGAAGCCGGTGCTTATTCCATCCCACCCCCTTGCTGCTTTTTCCAAACTAACTCAAATATACAATTTACAAATTTAATGCACAATACAGATTTTATAAATAAATATTTATAACCGTATACAAGAGGCAAAATCCTCAGCAGACAAACAAGAGAACGTATTAGAAAAAGTCTGGAATAAAGTTACTTTGAGACTAAAAATAGGCAAAAACAAAAATGGTGCAAAAACTTTAGATTCTCGTATTTTCATGTGTAAAAAACCCTGGACATTATTTTAGCACTTTCATCTGAAGCTGAACAAACTCTTTAAATGACGGCCTGAGTTTCACCAGAGGAAGAAACGAGGAAGAGCATTTGACTGTGGGCGGTGACGGAGGAGTAAAAAGTGCAACTCTTTCATAAAATGCTTTAAAAAAAAGTTTAATTGTTAAAAACACAGCCAGAGTCTTTGTTTATATTAAAAACAGAAAAAAGGGTTCAGAAGCAAAACGGGGTTCATTTTAGCATCGAGCTTCATTTCCTAATATGGTCTCCTTTATAAACACTTCCTCTTTCAGTAGTTTTCTTCAGGCAATCTTTAAAAAGAAATTTACTGTATTTTAAATTTAATTCTCAAACATTTATTTCCGTTTTCTGATAGGTTGAGACATTTTAATTTGAAATGTATTCATTTCTTTTTTCAAACCTTGATCTTTACCTTCAATTCTATATTTCAAAAAAAAAAAAATTCAAAATTCTGTCTTTTATGACCTTAAGTCTCTTATTCAGAGAAATCAAATAAATGATATGGTGATGAATATCGTCTGATAAAACATTCAGGTTGACTCCATAGGGCTCTATTTACAGACCAACTTACTCCCTAATAATTTATCCATAAAGAAAATCCAGAAAAACACATTTTTATTTAAGTATGACAAATTTAAATAAGAGATCCAACTTTCAGTGAATTTTCGTGTATTTAAATATAATTAACATCTCAGCAAGCTGAATAATTATAGTTTCATCATTCATAAAACCGGTTAAATATTAAAACATACCAGTCAACAGTTTAAGAGCTGGTATGCTTCATCAGATAGTTTTAAATCAGCAGGATTTGTGGAGTGAAGCAGAACATATTCTAAAAATATCCCTCCACATGTTGAGTAGGTGAGCATTAGTCATCTTTGAGTTAAAAAAACAAAACTGGTTGAGTTGTAGGAAAACAAAATCGCTGTCAGCGGAGACTTTAGTGAGTCAGATGGATGTTTGCAGGCTTTCTGGTCGTGTTTGCTTTGTGGCGTTCGATCAATAAAGTCTTGTCCAATCTGGGAGGAGAAGCTGGTGAGTTGGCAGAACGTTTCTCCTGTGATCCGCTTGAAACGGGAAGCCGTGTCACGTTTGATGGATTTAGTTTAATTTTGAAGAAAAAATGTTGGAATCTGTTGGAAATAAGATTGGAGTGCAGATTAAAGGTGTTTAAGTCTACATGCAGGATGTCTTTTATTTCAACTACTACTGTTTTTCTGCTCCCTGTCCTGCAGACGGCCTCAGTTACCGTTCTGGTTAAGTTCTTTGAGTAAAACAACCACTTGCTAATTAGGATTTATGTTCTAGAAAATTAATGCATAAAAATATATCTGCTGGTCTGAAATATTTTTTAAAAAATCTGACATTTTTCTGTTCCTGCATCATCGCCTAGTGCTGGTTCAGACTCACGGTAACGGATTGAAGTTTTTAAAATCAGAATCCTAATTTTGTAGGTCGTCATAAATGTAAAAAGTGTACTCTGTTAATTATAGTTCTTTGAGATAAATCAAGAGTTGGACAAAATTGGTATTGACAGATCAGAGCTGTACAATCTGAAATTACTGTCAGCCCACAAGATCAGAGTCGATGCCTCTCTAATCAGAACGGTTTAATCTCCCTCTCTGCAGCCGGACTCGACCCAGTAATCTATCTCTCACAGGGCTGCAGCTATCGAATATTTTAGTAATCGAGTATTCTATTAAATAATCCACAGATTCCTCGAGTACTCGGATATAAATGTTCATCAGCTGTTTCCGACTTAGTCGATTTAGAGCTGCCATCAGAGCTAGTGTTCTCGTGTACGAGCACATGCACTTTCTCTTATGTTTGAGTGATTATTAACAATGAATGTGAAGGTTTCTGTTGTTTAATCAAACACAAAATACTTTTTATGTTTTTGTCTTGAAGTATGAGGTGGAAGTGGGGGCCAATAAGAAACTCTGCCCATGGCCCCCCAAAAAACTTAAGCAGCTTCTGCTTTAGCTCATAGGACGTTTTTGATTCTTTCAAAATAAAACCAAACATTTAGAAAATAAGGTTAAAAAAATAGCTTTAAATTTTAATCTAACCATCATGATGAAAATGCTTTTCTTTTAAAGGGACTTGAGTTAAGAATTTCATCAAAATAATCATGCATGTTCAGTTTATTTAGGTTAATGGTAAACGTGTTACTTTTATTGTTTTTTAATGTGATTTCATATTGTACGGTGACCTTGGGTGTCAGAAAGGCGCCTAAAATAAAAAGTATTATTATTATTATTATTATTATTAATGAGTCATGAAGCATTTTAAATCAAACAGAATGAGGTCACCATGGATCATTCCATCATCTAGAACAGGCTGTGAGCTGTAAAATGAATTTCAATTCAGGAACGAATTTCCCGCGCTGTCCTACGGATGTGACGTCAACTGATGCTGCTGCGCGTTCTGGAAGCTAAAAAAGTAATAATAAATGTATATCCAGTAGGTGGCAGCATTGCACCGTTGTGTTGTGTTGCTGGTCGATGGTGGACTTCCTTCGTCTGAATCAGTGGTTTTTCTCATCAAACTGGTGTTATCTTGTTTCTGGAGCTGAAAACCTCTCTGATGGATTATAGGGTTCCACAGAGCTAAAGGTGCTGTTATAGGCGACCGCACAGCGATCTGTAGGGCTGGGTATCGTAACACGGTACTACTGTGGTACTGACCGAAAACCTTCGGTAGGTACCGGTACCGAAATAAAAAAAAGTTTTTTGATACGTTTCGGTACTTTTACAATAAAATGTCCCTTTAAATGCGCCGCTCCAGCCTCGCTCTGATCGGCGCACACACAGGCTGAGGGACACACACAGCCCCTCCCTCTGCTCTCCTCTCAACAGTCACGGCAAAAAATCACAAAAAGTCAGACGCGATCCGTGACCCGGGTCTGGAGAAGCGGAGGTAGACGAAGCGAGACCTTCCTCTCTTGTTTAAACACTTTCGTTGGTACCGACCGGGCCGTCAGAACGGCAGGTTAAAAATATCTGTCCTGAACCAGTGTTTGTTCAGAGTCAGCTGTTTTCACCTGCTGAGGCGTCGGAGCTGCAGCTTCTCAGGACGATGCAGAACACATGCGCTGTTTTTTTTAATTGTATTTAAAAAATCAGCGAGGCCACGAGACGTCCTTGTTTTATTTAGGAGGATTTAATTTTTATTAGAGACATAGAGGCTCTGTTATCAGCGACGATGTGGAGGGTTTCCTCTCTGGTTCAGGTTTTCCTGTTCTCCCATCCTGACACCTCCAGAGTAACACTCGTTTCTGGTCGACCTGAATCCGTGTACTCTTTATTAGCAAAAAGGGAATAATGAATTAATGAAAACGGATCAGTTTTCACGTATTTCCATAACAAAAACCAAATAACTCTTAAATCTGGATATTCAGTTTCCCTTTCAGAAACAAAACAACAAAAGAAAGAGTTCATGGATTGTATGACAGCCTTAGCTAGTTCCAGAGGGAAGAGATACATAAATAATAATAATAATAAATGCATCAATATGCCATAAAACTGTTTTTTTTTTTTTTGTTTAATTAAAAAAAAACTTTAAGTACTTGTTATTTTCTCTAAGAATTATACATATAGGTATCCAAAAAAGTATTCTTAAGGTACCGGTATCGAAAACCAGGTATCGTTAAAGTAGTAGTATTGAAAAATATTAAACGATACCCAGCCCTAGCAATCTGTCGATGTTTATGGGTCTCAGGACGATAGGCCTCAAATCCCCGACTGTTTCCTGGACCTCAGTCCGCTTACAGTGCATCAAAGGCGGGTGTGCAGCGCACGCTCCTCCGGGTGCTCCAGAGCGCCACTCCGTGATGCGAACTTGAGAAATCTAGGGTGATAGAGGCGGCGGGACATGATTCTATCAGCCTAGATTTCTCAAACTCACCTCTGGGAGTCGGAGAACACCGACTGATTAAAGCTTTCAGCGATACGGGCGGCGGGGTTAGGACGAACATAGCAGCTAGCGAAATTAGCTCTGTTGGATCGCCCCAGCTTTCGGACCCTGTGTGCGTCGCGGGGCATTGTTTTACTATATTTCCTTTTGTATTAATAAAATGTATTTTTATTTATGGAATCATGTCTCCGGCTGCCTTTGGTTGAACCCTTATGAGATGGTGATAAGTTTGTGCGCGCTCCCGTTCAAGGCTGTAGTTATTTGCGGCAGCAGGCGCGGCGATCGTGAGTTTTGTTTTATTCTTAACTCATGTCCCTTTAACGTTTGACTGAATGAGGTTCAGAGTCATTTTGGTCCTTTTCTAATATGTTTAGCACTTCGTTTGACTAATATTTAAAGCATATATATTTTTGAAAACTAGTGACGGTGAGTTTAATTTCAGTTCCCGTCGAGCTGATGCTCAGCAGCAGATCTGATTTTCGAACCCTGAATGAACAGACGTGTTGGATATTTTGTTGAGTTTCTCTGTGAAACCAGGCATTTCTCCTCCATCTGCTCACAGACTTGATGAATAATTTAATCCTCATTGGCTCCGATCATGAGGAGGAAATGTATTTAGTGTCTGGTGGATATTAATGTTAATATTCCTAACCGTAATACAGTGGGTGACAGTGCAATCTCCTTTAAATTTATTACATTTGCGCTCCACACAAACGTTTTCCTTTTTGTTCTTGTCAGAATGCAGCTCCCTCAGTAATCCCCAGCATATTGGTTTGTGATAAATTGCTCACTTGGAGTCAAAAGTGGAATGTGGAGCGTTTTGTAAACAACCAGAAGCACATTTCTGCTTTTGTGACTGAGTCATTAATCTCTATCCATGTTAGCACAGACACCCTAATGTGGGATTCTTGTCAATTTCTTTAATTTTCTAATTATAACTCCGATTAATCTGAATAATTCTGTTTGTCCTATCAGATTATCTGAGCTGCCAATCACTCCAGTTAAAGTTCAGTGTCTTTTGAGACCAGATCGAGACCAGAACAGCACCCAATAGCTGAGTAAGCCTCCAAATGTGTCAGGTACAGTCAAAAGACTTAAAAATGACATATAAGGTGACTTTGTTTATAAAGAAATCCACTGTTCTGATGTGCATTAGTGTGATAGTCAGGGACATGACCCTCGTATTCCTTTAATTTGACTACATTAGGCGTCATGCTGCTCAGTCATCACGTTACCGGATCGTTTTCAGCACAACAGCTCTACTGTATGTCCGCAACTTTATACAAACTGATGGGTTTCAGGTTAAAACTGGATTCTCTGCAGTCAGAAGTTTTTTACAATGAGATCAGCTTTCTCAATTTAATGGTGATTTACTCGTTTATTTAATACATTAGCAGTGTTCTAGTGTAAATCAATGCCTTATGAGTCTTTTTTATAAAGAAAAATGCTATGATGCTTCTATTCTCTGATGCAGCGTTGTTCCTCATCAACTTACAATGAGCAACGTGAGACTGAACACCGTAGGGCCGTATGAGCTGCTATGTCAACTAGGGGTTGCACGACTTGATATTTTTACAAGTCGACTACCAAGTAATAAAAGTCGCGTCGACTTCGACTAGTCGCTGATGACGTCATACATACGGCGTATACAGGATGGCTTTATAAAACTTGACAGGCTTTATTGTAAAAACGTATTTTTATGCTGACACAAACAGCTGAGAGAGAGAGAGCAGCTGTTTTAGGAGCACTTTGGTTTGAATATCAAATCTTTAGAATAAAATGCTGATTAGTTTTAGTCACATTTTAGTCAGGTTTATATGAAAACAGCTTTATGGTCGATTGTTCGGCCATAATCATAACAAAGACATTCGCTATTTAATGAATAAAATCGCTCAAAGCTTGATAGCCGAGCCATTAGCTCGTTAGCTTAGCCGTTAGCACATCGGAGGTTTGAAAAGTGCCGCATTTTTAGTAAAACAAGAGATAAAGCAGGGCCGGATCTATCCAGCCCCACTAAGGGGGGCAGGTAGAATATCAGGGGGGGCAGTCTGGCATGCTAAGAATGTTTTGATCATCACACCCCCCCAATCCCTTAAATGCATCAAAAACTATGACATCATCATATCAGTTCCTCTATCCATAGATTTATGTTGATATTGATCCCTACCCTCTGCATTTACCCGGGCTTGGGACGGAACCAGTAGGACACTGGCTGATGCCCTGTTGAGGCTGACCTCATCTGGTTAGGTTTGGTTTGTTTTTTTTTTTTTTTTAAGAGTTTGTCATGTGAGACCTGTTTAAGCTCTGAGCTCAACCCTACGGATCCAGAACCTGGACGTTGAAACCAAAATGACTAAAGTGCCCCCTAGTGGCTGGTTGCAGTCAAAGTTTAAAGCCACGCCCCCTCCATATTTCTACGCTGTTCTAATAAATAAACCTCAGATCTGTTATTTTCCAGGTGTTTCTTACATTCCTGCTGTGTTTCTAAATGTCAAGTTCACCTAAAAAGTTTAAAGAATCTTAGATGTATTTTCTCAGCACGGAGCTCTGATATCTGCAGATCATCTATAAGCTCCATGTGAAGCCGCTTGCATATTTGAATCTGTTGATGCATGTTTTGGTCTCAGCTGGCTGATGTGCTCCTGACCGACCGAGCTGCCTCTCTGGCCTGGAAAGCGGTCAGTCTGGTATCCAGTTGCTCCTGGGTTGACGTTTGTTTGTGCTACATTGAGCAGTTTTGCAGTAAAAATAGACTGAAAGTGGGTTTTGCCTTGGCTGTAAAGAGGCTTTAACACAATGAGCTCAGTGGAAGTGGATTATTGCACCTTGTGATGGCACGCTGTCTCTCACCACCACCGTACAGTTTGATCCTATAAAACCAGTGACTAAGACTCTGCTGGGACCACTAACAAATCCACATGTTTACACCGCTGCCTTGTGAAGGCGTGGAAATCATCACATCAGTGCTTTAACGGGGACCGGCTGAAGGAGGGGTCCTAAACACATCTGTCCTGCTGCTCACCTGCATTACTGCTTTAAATCTGTCAAGACAAAGAAAACCCTGGTTATACAACTTCAGATGGTTTTAAGTCATTTCCACTGACTTCACTGTGTAGCGTTTGGAATAACTAGTGGTTATTTTAGCCACACCCTCTTCATATAAATATGGAAGCTTATTTTAGGATTCTAATGAAAAGTGACAAACTGTCATTTAACCCTGATAATAGCTAATATTTATCTAGGTTCTTTGAAAGAGTACAGTGAATTGAAATACCTTATTAATAACGTGGACTGAGACCAGATAAAGATTAAACAATCATTTAATTTGAAAAACCTAAGAACACAGACAGATAAGACAGGTTGAAAGTTTGATGTAAACACAATTAATATTCTTAAACATGTTGAGGATGTTAAAGATGGTTTTAATTGTGTTTTAACGGACCGTAGCATATGTTTTAATGACTAGGGAAGTTAGTTAATTTAGTTAACCTAGTTGGGACTTTAAGAGTTAATTTAGGGCTAATTTGAGTTGTTATGGAATTTGGAGGGCTTAATTTAGAGTGGAAGAATGAAGCTTTATCAAAGCAAAGCCTCTCGATCAGAAAGGGGTTTCTTACTGAGTTGCAGGTCTCGTGGGTCCAGCAGGGTGAGGGGCCTCTGGCAGAGGTGGAGCAGGTCCCCGGATGAAGGCCCAGTTCCCAGAGGAGGCAGTCAGCTGGTTCACCTGGGAATCGTCTGATGACCCTGAGATCCGTGCGACAGCAAGGGAGGTCACCCTCGGCATGGTGACCGCAGGTTGAGCCTGTCCCAGCGCGGTGGGTTACTGGGACAGCATTTCTGTTTGATGCCGTTCGAGAGTTTCCGCAAACCCTCCTGGAACCGTCAGATAAGGATGTAGAGGCGCCCACCAGGCGTCTCTGGGCCTTGTTCAAAGCTGATGAGGGTTCAGCTCAGACTGATTTGTACCGGAACTGAAGATTAGTTTTGAGAATAAGTTATCTTAAGTTAACCAATCAGAGAATATTAAGTGTTCCAATAAAACACGAGTTAGTGGATTGGTGGACTGCTATGATTGGTTACGGAACTGTGAGGGAGTTTACCAACTTACATATGACTTCCGCTCGTTAACACCCACATTATAAATGTGATTAAAAATGCATGAAATAGCAGAGAAGCACATATTGTAACACTTTGAGTGAATGAGAGGGCGAATGCCCTTGGAGCAGGAACACTACAGGAGACTGTTCTGTAAACAAGAGATTACAGTTTGAACACCAGTCCTTGGTTTTAAAGAAGAGACATCTTTAAAGAGTGTTTTATTAACAACTAGTGTCCAGTTAAGGTCATCTGGGAGATGGACACCTGAAAGTGGACAGTAGGACACCTGTAGGGATCTTGATTCAGGTTAAAACATAATCCAAGAGTCATTGTATTCCAAGTTATTGGGAAAGAAATGGATTATTGTTGTGATGGTCCCAGGGGTCGGAGGTTAGAGCGTATTTGATAGTGATACAACTGCAACACTGGCTTTATAATTATCAGAATACTTAGTTTTAAAGCATTTTTTTGTATAGTCCCATAAACTTTATACAAAATTATTTTACCTACACACACTCAGAAATGAAAGGACAGAATTGTACCTTTTTTGTCACTGGGGTGGTACCATCAAAAGTACAACTTTGTACCTTTAACTGCAGGGTTGTATCCTAAGGGATTGATTGGGGATCCCCCCCCCCATTTAGGGGTACAAATGTATACCCCAAGGTACAGGTTTAACTAGTAAAAGGTACAAACTACAAAGGTAAAAATGTGTATCCCAGTTAAGGTTCAAAATGGTACCCTCATAAGGTATAATTTTGTACCTTAACTGGGGGTACACATGTTTACCCTTGTAGTTTGTACCTTTTACTAGTCAAACCTGTACCTTAGGGTACACATTTGTACCCCTTAGGGGACACATATGTACCCTAAAGCAGGGGTACCACCCCTGCCCTAAAGGGTACATATTTGTACCCCTTACGATACAACCCTGCAGTTAAAGGTAGAAAATTGTACTTTTGAGAGTACCGCCCCAGTGACAAAAAAGGTACAATTCTGTTCTTTCATTTCTGAGAGTGCAGATAGAAAAGGAACCCCATATTGTCACTTTTATAAGCTTGTTTTGTCTCTTGAAGATAAAATTAAATCAACGCCTCCAACACTTCTGATGAAAACTGCAGCCAGCAGTTGAAATATGTCAAGAAAAGGTAAATAAAAACGTACCCAAAATCCATATATGTCTGAAAATAAAAATAAATACAGTATGTTGTTTTCCTGTAGATGACCTGAGATCTGAGCAGATCTAATATACAGAGGTTAGTGGTTCCAGAGTTTAGGGGCATTGATTAAGCTACAAACTATGAATTACTAATAATGACAAACTGCTAAAAACTACGAGGAGATTCAGGTAATGGAGCTACTACTAGTGCAGGTGTGTCCAAAGTGCGGCCCGGGGGCCAAATGTGGCCCTCAGCTGCATTTTTTAAATAATATTTAGTTTTTCTGCAGGATTTTGATGCAGAGAGACGCTTTATGACATTTTTTAGATTTTTACTAACATGAGACCTAACAAACCAAAAATTTCAAGTAAATTAAAATCTTTTTAAATGCAAAGTTTTCCATTCAATCAAAATATTAAACATTTTTTTGAGACGATTCAAGAGATCTTGAGATTTCCGACTTTATTTCCTGGTCAAAAGAACCACAGATCCTCACTGACTTTGACCAAAACTCAGACTTGTGAGCTCTGTTCATAAAGCCTGACTAAATCCAGCAACAGGACTGGAGAAAGACCAGATCCTGGTCTGGTTGCTGAGGATGGAACTAAATGTAGAAACCTAAAAACAGTCGACCAATCAGATCCAGTGAATTTGATGCTTTTTATTGAGTCAAACATAAAGATCCCTGTGTCGTATTGACAACGACTGTTTATTAAAATGTTGCATTTATAATGAATTTTTGAGCAGAACTAAATATTTTTGCTCGTTTCTTTTATATTCTAACTTTTGTGGCCCTGGAGGACTTGACACTTGGTGATTTTGGCCTCATGTTGAAGTTTGGACACCCCTGTACTAGTGGGACCGACCGGGGGGGAAACCAGCAGAACCAGTCTGCTTCCCCCTGAGCGACTGGGTGATCTCTCCTTTGATTGATGGCTGATTTGGAACAGCTGTGTTCTCCCGGAGCTGTCCGTGGTGCTGAACACTGGAGACCGTGACTGATGATCAGATTTGAGAGGGAACGCTTGAGCAGTGCATTAACTGTTACGCCCCGTCTAGACTTCGGCCATTTTGGGGTATTTAACAACGAAGGACCCAGTGTGTCAGACCAGATCTTCGGAGGTTGATGGCTCTCTGTCAGAACATTGGTAATGATTTTCGGACGCTCAGCCTTTGCAGGAAAGTTGTCAGTCCTTTAAATTTTTTCTAAAGTTTAATACTTTCTGCTAGCTTTTTGAATGACAAAGTAACCTGATAATTAAAAACAAATTGTCACTAAACATCAATATATTTACAGTTCAGTGTGAGATGATCAATCCCTGATGATCTGAATATTACAACATTTGATTTTTGTCTTGAAGTAACTCATAAAAAGCTGAAACTGATCAGATTTCATTACTAAACTGAATTATGCGCATAAATCAGAAGTTAGTATCAAATCTGCTCCATGGGAAAGCTCTACTTTTACAAACTTTTTCACAGGAAAACAAGTTTTCATTAGTTTCGTCTTCCTTCCTTACTGCTACAGACCTCTTCTCTCTATACAAGTCCACTTATCTTTCTATTAAGCCGTCCCCTGACGCCTTTATGTAAGAAAAGTCCAGTTTTTATTTCCATTTTCTTCTCTGTCTCCATTTTCTCTCTGCACTCACCCATCTCACTTCACCGTACCTGAAAAGGCTCTTCGAAGAAACGAGCGAGAGAGAGAGAGAGAGAGAGCTTATTAGAAATTTCCAGCGTTTCAATTTCCACCAGCAGACTGCAGAATGAATTATTACCTCGATATTCAACACTCTGGTGCCACATTGCTGCTTTCCACTTGTTTTTTTTCTCCTCTACTTTACAGCCCTATCATTTCTACTTTGCATTAAGATTTAGTCATTTGCTGGGAGGAACCTTCATTGCAACAAGCATGGAAATGAGCATCAAGCAGGATTTCTTTTTATTTGGATGTAGAACAGCACTTGCTCTTCGTTTTTCTTAATTCCTTCTCCACAAATTGCCTCCACTTCCCTCTTTTTTCCCCCCGTACAACCACTTAATATATTTTTCTATCAACACACCTCTCTCTTTGCGAGAATTATCAGCAAATCGGCTTACCACCGCCTGTCATTTCATTCATAAATAAGCATGAAGGTCAGAAAACAGACGAGTAAAACGGATTAAGATGTAAATCATTAAAACGACCGAGAACAATGAGGAGTGAAAGAAAAGTTCCATTTAAAGTAGATGTGGACAGCCTGAAACAAAAGGAAGGTTTTAATGGCATTTAGAGATGAAACTGACTGTTAATCTTTATTAAATGCTTCGTTTCTTCCTGGAGCAACATGGTGACGAATCATTTGCTTCAAGGACAACAGGATGTCTTTAGCGAGCTCGAAACAGAGCTGCCAAACGCTGCGAGTGGATTTCCCGCCGCGGACTCACTCAGTCACTCACTCACGGGTTCTGGCATTAATCTTGATTAGGCCTCTCTGCACCGACGCCTTCCCGGTGAACCCAGAGCTCAACGGTTCGCTACCTGAGTCGGAGAGTCCTGCCAACCCGGTCTCCCAGGGGCTCGAACACGTCTGGCTGCTTGTGCTGGCGGTGAACGATGTAATGCTGTTATCACGGCCTCTCTTAGCAGATTCCAAGCTTGCTCTAAGTGTGACTTTGAAAAAACTTTGAACCACAGAGGAGGAGATGTGTTGGACGGTGATGTAATAGAGCTGAATAAAAACACGACGGTTCAGTATTCCCTGGGTTGAGATCCAGAAACCTCGCTGTTTAAATTCTTTCCTAAACGAGTCCAAGTTGTCACAGGCAGGGGGCGCGTTAATGCATGGACGGAGGGGATGTGTCCCCACCAATGACACCAAAGCCCAGTGGACCTGGGTGCTCTGCCCAGGAGGAGGCGTCTGGATCGACGAGCCCGAGCCCCTCGCGGTCCGTGCTCCCAGACACGCCCCCTACCCCTGGACAGAGGTCCACGCCGAGCCTCTCGCGCCGTTCACACCTGCCCTGTTTCTGGGTGTGGACCAGGCTAAACTGGCGGTTGGGCATCTTCCCAACAGACTTATGGTAACTTTCCCCCCGTGTCCCGTTCTGGTCCCCACCAATGTCAAGAACAAATCTACGCCATCGCGTTAATGGAATATTTTCCGTAATTTTGACAGATTGCAATTCACACCCCTGACCACTTGGTGGCGAGTGAGCAGATTAATTAGCTGTTCTGTCTCTCGATGCATGATCAGTTGACCAACATCCCCGTTGTACTGTCTGGGACACCATCCTGGTTGCTGTAGTAACTTGTTGCACACGATGCAACGGGCGTAAGGAAACGCATCGTTTGCTTCACTTGGATAAAAAAGTCACGGCAGCCGAGTGTCGAAAGTTTCTTCTAAAAGCCCCAAAATGACAATAGTGTTGAAAAGAGGTGGAAGAAAGAGGGACTGATGCAGTGGATGAAGGACAAACATAATCAGCCTGAAAAGCCGAGGGTTAGACGTCGTGATCAAATGGTCTGCAGTGATCCCACTGGAGGGGTTTGGTTAGGGGTGATGTGTAGACTGAAGGTGTGACTCGAGTCCATGTTGAGCAGTAGGAGGTTGTGAGACCACATTCAGACTTAAAGTAGAGTTGGTGCTACCTCTGGTCACAGGTGTCCTGAGCCTTCTCAATGTATTTTCCCGGAGTCCAAATGGAAAATGTCTTGATGAGTCAGAATTCTAAACACACACACAAACGATCTTTAATGTTTGTAAACCTGATTCCATATTTTGTGAGCAGAGCCTTGCTGGAGGTGGAAATGACCACTTGTCATTAGTTCTAGTTCTCTGAAAGGATTCAAATGAAGGCAGCTGGACTTCTTTAGTTCCTTGAAGACGTTTCGTCTCTCATCTGAGTAGCTTAGTCAGTTCCTTGGATGAGAAGCAAAACGTCTTTATGGAACCAAAGAAGTCCAGTTGCTGTTATTTGAACCTTTTGGATTACCACGATCTGCATGACTGAGAACCTTCACCAGCATATCGGTCCAAGTTTTTTATGTGTAGTAGTATAAAACCTCACGTTTTATTACTCACCTTCTGCTAATTTATCCAGTTGACCCAGGGTTTCTACGAGAGCCTCTGTGCTCTGAGACCGGGTTTAAACAACTGTGTGTGATAAAAGCAGGAATATCCAGGCTCATTAGTTGCAGGGTGTTATTGTACGTACCTGGTTTGACGAATAGAAGCTGAGTCAGGAATAAATATTTTCAATATTTATTATAAAAGCTGATGAACATTTGCAAACAGATTAACATTTGAGGTACAAATTTGGTTATCATATCAATAAGTGTAAGATGTTATAAAATGGATCTTCTGAGTTTAAGAACCTGAGACTTGTGATGGTTGAGACTAGGGAGTTAGCTTAAAGGGGTTTAGTTACCAGGGATGAAGTGGAGAGGTTACTTTGGGTGAAGCGGCCTATGTGTGTGGGGTTAGCTTTATCAAAGTAGCCTAAATTTTACCAGACCGTGGATTTCTTACTATACGACGTTCCGGGATCGCGTCCGGCTGGTGGAGTTCGACGAGGAAGCGGAAGATTCCCCCTCGGTCGATCTGGAGCCCTGACAGGTGGTCGACCCGCCTGGGCCGGCGGAAAATGTCCGGTGGATACGGCGTCAGCACGGCCATGTCTGGTTCAGCAGAGCGGTGGCTTTCTTCCCCATTCTGGTTGAGAGAGAGGCAGACGGGTGGTGTCTGGGCCTCCGGGGTTAAGAAGCTTTCATCGACCGATAACGGGGCTCGTTACCCGTTACAGGGCGGTCGGCACTGAGAAACAACACTGTGTAGCGAGTTGACAGTGTGTCTTAACTCCTCCGAGGCTGGAAGAGAACTAACTACTTCCTGACTGGGAAGACTGTTGACATGAGTCATGAGAGGACGTGGGCCAATCAAAAAGGATCTTAACAAGACACATGACTCGGGTCTTAAAGTCGTAGTTCACCTTAATGGAAGGAGTATTAAAAATGATACTTATTTACCCTTAGCAAAGTAGAAATAAGTACTAATACTGAATTAACCTTTTTAGCAAAGTAACAATAATACTGAAGCTGTATCAAACATTCACAACGCTGTAAGAGAAAGTGCATTAATCATTTTAAGACATTTCTGTAACAGATTAAAGTGTCACCTTAGGAAGAGACACCGAGTCTTTAAGTTTTATTATTATAACTAAATAGAGTCCGGTGGATTCTTCCAACACGACCGTGACCTTGGAGGAATGTTGATTCAGGTTAAAACATACAGTAATAACAGAGTCATTATAATCCGAGTTATTGGGAAAAAGATGGATTATTGTTTGTGATGGTCAGAGGTTATAGCATATTTGATAATGCTACATATGATATATGTCTGGATATTATTTTTGTGTCTTAGTTGAAGACGGATTGTCTTACAGTGATAAACTGTCAGCGATGAGACGTTTCCTGACCCGTACTCTGTCCGGTCGGTGAATTAAGAATCTGGCTCCAAGTCACATTCCAGACATCTTTGGATCTGTCTCGTGGACAAACCCAGTGTCGGTGCAAAGGAAATACTTAAAGCATAGAAAACTTTAGATCCATACAACTTTGTCCTATGTGGTAAGACTTTAAATACTGAGATTAGTCAGCTGATTTTTGTTTATTACATACTGATGTCTCCTCCGTGAACCGTCACCTTATCGTGGTGGAGGAGTTTGAGTGCCCTAATGATCCTAGGAGCTATGTTGTCTGGGGCACTTGTGCCCCTGGTAGGGTCACCCATGGCAAATTGGTCCTAGGTGAGGGGTGAGACAAAGAACGGTTCAAAAGACTCTTCATGCAAGTACAATCATCGAGCCAGTGTACCCGGCCCGGAGGGTTACCGGGGTCCCACCCTGGAGCCAGGCCTGGGGTTGGGG
>SSNR01000543.1:102923-136457 GCA_006937965.1 Callopanchax toddi
GGGGGGGGCTACAGGTGTGATAAACCACAGTGAAGTTATTTTTTAACAAGGGGGACAATCACTTTTTCACACAGGGCCATGTAGGTTTGGATCTTTTTTCTCCCTAAATAATAAAAACCATCATTTAAAAACTGCATTTTGTGTTTACTTGTGTTATCTTTGACTAATAGTTAAATGTGTTTGATGATCAGAAACATTTTGTGTGACAAACATGCAAAAGAATAAGAAATCAGGAAGGGGGACAATAGGTTTTCACACCACTGTAGACAATAAATTGCTTTCTGGTGGAGTGTCCCTTTAATGAACGGGCCGGTCCCAACGGGTCGTTTTGAGGACCTGGATCTCTGCAGGACCCCAGACCTTCTCAGGTTTTGTCTCTCCAAACAGAGGAGTGAGCTACCAATCAGCCGGCGGCTGTTAGTCGTCATGATGACTTCATTTGTCAGGTTTATTCAACAAACCTGTCTTAGTCTTATTTAGGTGTTTTAACATTAATATTAGCATCTTAAATGATTTTTCAGGCTGTTGTTTGTTTTCCTGTCAAACATCTGGTGCTGATGCTGTTTCAAGCTCTGCTCCATCTGTAATTTCCTAAAATGAATATTTGTCCTTGGGAACTAAAGTTTTCTGTGTTTGCAGACAGATGATTACTCATTCATTTAAAGTGTTTAGTTATAGTAAATATGCTGCAGAGAGTTTTAAAGTTTAATCATTTCATTCAGCCTTTGTTGCGTCGTAGAAACTTTAAATTAATTTAGTCTCTTGCTGGAAAGATGCCTCAAACAGCTGTGAGCTTTAATGACTCCTAAAGGAAAATGGATTTCTTTGAAATTGAATCTGTGTGATGATGGAAAAACAATAATTCAAATTACAGCTTTTCCCATCACAGCCTCTGTATCCACTACGTTGTTTTTGTGGATAAAGAAGACGCGGTGACTTGGCGGCGTGTGAAGTGGAGTCTGTGAGCGTCTCGGCTCAGCGGAGGAGACCGGGGCCTTTCTAGACCAGCACGGCGGCTCGTTGAGGAAAAGGTCAGGGGATTTGGTTGATATTCTGCAGCCGTGCACTTTTTGGCAGCACGCTCGACGGCGCGGCGGGCACTCGAGCTTGAAATGATGTTGCTTCCTCTGGCCGGGGGGCTGCGGCTCCCGTGCCACACAGCATATGCAGGACGCCATAAATCCTGCAGTGTAAATAAAGAGCCGCTCCGCTCCGGCACGTCTCACTCCTTCTCTTTGTAAACTCTCTCTTTCCGTTCCTCTCCTCTTCCAGTTACTCCCTACTATCTCCACCTGCTTTTACTTTTCACCCTTTTTGTTTTCTCCACTGATTTAGTGTCAACAGGGTAAAGAAAGGAAAGACAGGCCTTTAAGTCTGTACTAAAGCTGTTGTTGCAAACAGACATCATAAATATTCACTTTTAGATCCTCGCTCCTCTCTGTGTGTGACTCCTGAAGGATGTGGTTTTGGATTTTGTCCTGATTTCTCAATGAGTTCAGCCCCATATTCAGCCAGACGTCTCAGAAGGAAGGGGCTCCACTAAATCCAGTCTGAATCAACACAGACGGAGAGCGAGTCTAAGAAACGGGACGGCTCAGTCGAGTCGTGGACAGAAACAAACTAATTCAATAAAACTAAAGGAGAAATCCAGATCTAATGTAAATAACAGCAAATAATTTAAAGTTTTAGGAAAGATTTAGAACATGGGGCTGCATGGTGGCGCGGCTGGTTAACACTGTTGCCTCGCAGCAAGGAGGTCGTGGGTTCGCGTCCCGGCTCTGCGGCCTCTCTGCGTGGAGTTTGCATGTTCTCCCCGTGCGTGCGTGGGTTTCCTCCGGGTACTCCGGTTTCCTCCCACAGTCCAAAGACATGACTGTCAGGCTAATTGGGCTGGTAAATTGTCCTTAGGTGTGAGTGGGTGTGTGGTTGTTTGTCTCGTTCGTCTCTGTGTGGCCCTGCGATGGACTGGCGACCTGTCCAGGGTGTCCCCCGCCTCTCGCCCCTTGACCGCTGGAGATAGGCACCAGCTCCCCCGCGACCCTCCGTGGAGGAATAAGCGGCTACAGAAAATGGATGGATGGATGGATTTAGAACATTTGTCAAGCAAAAAAATAAAAAATCTGAAAGTGTTTTTGAGCTAGCTTCCTCTCAAGCTGCCTGTTTCTTGTGGAGTCCCCCAGGGCTCTGGTCTTGGTCCTCTTCTTTTTAAATCACTTCCTGCTTAGGAGGACTTTTAAGAAGATTGGTGCATTTGACCATTTTAATGCTGATGGTTCTGTCCTTTTATCGAGATGCTTTAGACCGGGGGGTCCAAACTTTTCAACACGAGGGCCGAAATCACCAAGTGCAAAGTCCTCGAGGGCCACGAAAGTTAGAATAGAAAAAGGCAACAGCTGGTTTAATTGACTTGTTCTGCTCACAGATTGATTATAAATGCAACATTTTAAGGAACAGTATCTTTGTCAGTACAGGGACTTAATAATAAAAAGCATCACTGGATCTGATTGGTCGACTGTTTTTAGGTTTCTAGAAACTAAATTTCCCTCCATTCTCAAAGACAAGCCCATGACCTACGGAAAGCATTCCGGATTTAGTCACGTTTTATGAACACACGTCTGCTTTTTAGTAAAAGTCACTGAGGGGTTGTGGTTCTTTTTACCAGAACATTTAATCATCCCAGTATCTCTTAAATTGTCTCAATAAAAAAATACTTTGATTGGATGGAAAATTTTGCATTTAAAAAGATTTAAATTGATCCGTTTTTTGTTTGTTTGCTGAGTCTGATGTTGGTAAAAATCTAAAGATAAACATGTCAGACACCTCTCTGCATCAAAATCCTGCAGGACTAAATGATGTCATTCTTAAAGAGCAGCCGAGGGCCGCATGTGGCCCCCGGGCCGCAGTCTGAGTGGACACGCCTGCCTTAAGACGTCACAGACTAGATGTTTTATTTTCTTTTAAAAATAAAATGAGGCCTTTGTGTTTGGACTCGGTTGGACCCTTAATGTGGACTCTGTGGACCTGCATGTCTCATCACATGACTCTCATTCTGACCTCCCTCTGCTGGTTTCTGGTGGATTTTAGAATTCTAGAATTAAACTTTATATTTTTAAGTCTGACCTCTGGGAGCTAGCCTCCCTCTGACTATCTCTTCTTGTTTTTGGGGTCCAGATCCTGTCAGTAAGGTGCCCGAGGCACCGTGTTCTGATCCACATTCAGCACTTTAGTTTGTGTTTATTTAAATAGAATGTTAATCTCCCAATAGAATCTTTGATCTACATCTCATTTGATTATTAAAAACCTGAGTTTATCAGTGGATTTTAAAGAAAACGATCATTTTTTACCTGCCTGTTTTACCCTGAGACCAGGACGGAGGTCTCTCCTCTGACAGATGTGTAGAAAGCTGCTTGCAGTCTCACAGAAATGAGCATTTCCTGATTACAGGCTTACATCTCGCCTGCAGAGCCGCTGCAGCATTCACACCCAGCAGGTATCTCCCTGCCGGTTAAGAATTACCTCAGTGCAGACAATTATTTGTTGTATCGCACACAACAGTCAGAATGGATGTGCAGCGATACAAACAGGGTTTGTCTGTGAAAAGCACAAAATATCCAAGAAAAAGGCAGAAACTAACCCCTAAAACCTACAGATCTGTTGTGTTTTAGTAAACTGACCCACTGTGATCTTTAAGCTTTAAAATATTCACTCAGTAAAAATAGTTTTCTCTCATTTCACAGCCTGCTGCTCAAATCTTTGAAGACTCGACGAGCGATGACGTCTCCGAGGCGATGACTTTGGTTTGGACGTGCTGAGAGCCCAAAGGTAAAAATCCGAATGCTTCCTGTTTATTGAATGTTTATGAAATTCTTCATGTTTCCTCCATCAAATGCTGACAAGTGGAAGTTACACTGTAAAAAGAAAAGGTTGAATCAACTTAATTGAATTGCTTCAGTTGGTAACACGCAATTGAATTAAGTTTATCCAACTTAAATTACTAGGTACACATTTATTAATTTAACTTGGGTAAACTTCATTGAATTACTTGTTACCAATTGAAGCACTTCAGTTAAGTTGGTTCAACTATTCTCTTTTTTCAGTGTAAGAACATTGTACACTGGAAAAAGAATAGTTGAACCAACTTAATTGAAGTGCTTCATTTTTTATTTTTTATTTTTATTTAAAAAGGTTTATTTCATTCAAAAAATAAAATAAATCAAAATGTACATTACATTTGGTAACAAGTAATTCAATTAAGTTTATCCAGCTTAAATTAAGTTTAACTTGACGAATTTAAGTTCATTAATTCAGTTTTTTCATTTGGAAAAACTTATAAATTTGAGTTGAATTTACATAAATTTCAGTCAGAAGGATTTGAATTTTTGATTTGTAAGGAACTAAATGATTTGAGTCAGTTTTGACTTAAATTTGTCAGGTTGAACCAACTTAATTTAAGTTGGATAAACCTGATTGAATTACTTGTTACCAACTGAAGCAATTCAGTTAAGTTGGTTCAACTTATCTTTTCTTTTAGTGAACGTCACTGATTTTACGTTGATTGAACCCAAAAATGTAAGTTGTCCTGACTAAACCAAAGTAATCGGTCAGATTTAGGTAAAGAAGTCCATCACCTTAATAATACAGCTCAGATATTGTTTTTAGAGTGTACACTGGAAAAAGAGAATAGTTGAACCAACTTAATTGAATTGCTTCATTTGGTAACAAGTAATTCAATTAAGTTTATCCAACTTAAATTAAGTTTAACTTGAGAAATTTAAGTTCATTATTTCAGTTTTTTCATTTGGAAAAACTTGTAAATTTGAGTTGAATTTACACAAATTTCAGTTAGAGGGATTTGAATTTTTGATTTGTAAGGAACTAAATGATTTGAGTGAGTTTTGACTTAAATTTGTCAGGGTTTTGTGCGCACACACACAAACACACAGGTGTGTGATTGTAATCTGTCAAACGAGCGGCGGGCTTCAGATCTTTCCGTCAAAGGAAAAGGAAAAACGTCAAATACGGAACATTTTCCGTTAACTTGACCCCTGATATATGATGAACACACGCTGCTGTCAGACAGTTGTTTAAATTCTCACTACCTGAAGCTCACCTGGATGAGGTACAGTATGTGAGGAAGGCTGACATCACACAGAACCAGGAAAAACTAGTAACCCCTCCTCCTCCGTGTCATCGTTGGCTTGGTTTCCATGGCGATGACGTCCTCTCTTCAGTTTTATGTCGTTGTTACCCATCATCCTTATTCCTCAGTACTGAGCTGAACATTATAATCTTGTCCTTAGCAGCTGATAGTGTTCAGAAAACTGTCTACAAACATTTATATATTCATTTTTACAACAGATCATTTGAACGAGGGCAGAAAGTTGAGAAAATGATATTTATTGTCATTTTGTGAAATGCAGGGGAAAGCCATTTTCTCCCAAAACCTTGATGGACGATATTTTCTTCTCCTGAGTGATTTAGTTTTAAACTTTGAGCCGAGAAGCCAACCGTCTTTTTCTCCTAACTTATAAATGTGTGTTTTAATACACAGTCAATTACCAACGCTGTAACAAAAACCTACAGTATGAAAAGCTGTAAATGAAAAGTGACAGAATAATTGCAGCACTTAGCACCCGTTTCTGCTGCATGTTGGTTTCTGGGGGTTTGATGGCTCTGTGATTACTGCAGCCAAACTGTTCTCTTCACTTTAACATCTCATCTCCTGTTTCACTGCAGCGTGTGGATACAGAGCTGGGAGGTGGTCAGCTGCAGTCACTGGCTCTGTGTTACCTTCAAGATCAAGTCGGTTTTATGATGAGTCTAGATGGAGTTTAGCCACGCCCACATCTGAATCACCTTTGATTAGGGATGCCCAGATAGGGATACCAGTATTGTTTTAGTACTCTGATCGTGTATTTGTAAAAGTACTCTGATGCCTTTACGTAGCGTGATGCTCTGGGTTGGTGCAGCAGGTGTTTAGTCTTCATGATGTCTGAATTCTCACCGTACTGAGGTTTGGTTCAGGTCAAACATGAATCCCAAAGCGCTAGCACGTTATGTTTAGCCAACTTTAGCTAACCGCTAACTAAGAGCTGGAACTCTGCAAGAACGCTGCTTCAGAAAAACAGGCAGAACAGTTTGGTTCTAATCCCCCGAGGAAAAGGTCGATCCACGGAAGCAGCAAAGCACTGCTGGAGTATGGAAAGCTGTTATATCATCTAATCAAACACAGGGTGCTACTGCTTGTCTTGTGTGGTTTTTGGTTTATCTACAAGTCATTTCCCCAGACCAGGACTCGCCTCGCCTCGCCTCGCTGAGAAGTTTGTTTCATGTTTGATTTATTTGACATTTCCACATCAGGAGATGTTTTTCAGCTCAGAAGCAAATCCTATATTTAATTTCTTTCTCAGAAAGAGAAATCTTCCTGGAGTTGATCAAACTTTTATTTTGACCCCTGACCTGTAACGCTCTGTTTACAGACTTCAGACTGAATAAAAACACAGAACGTTGTTTTTTATTTTAGTGAAGAAACCAGCTGACAGATTCATCCTGCTCTTATAGACCTGGTGCTTTAGCTGAATGTTGTTAAACTATTGTCTATAGCTTTTGTCTGAGGGGCGGGGCGGAGAGGCAGGGCTAGCATTTGGCTTTTTTCTGTTTGGTGGATCTAGAGCTGTAGATCTAGAGCTGTGGATCTAGAGCTGTAGATCTAGAGCTGTGGATCTAGAGCTGTAGATCTAGAGCTGTGGATCTAGAGCTGTAGATCTAGAGCTGTGGATCTAGAGCTGTGGATCTAGAGCTGTGGATCTAGAGCTGTGGATCTAGAGCTGTGGATCTAGAGCTGTGGATCTAGAGCTGTGGATCTAGAGCTGTGGATCTAGAGCTGTGGATCTAGAGCTGTGGATCCAGAGCTGTGGATCTAGAGCTGTGGAGTGTGATTACCAAACTAGTGATGGGATTTATGGCTCTTTGAAAGAAGTCATTCAAAAAACTAGCTGTGTTGGTTTTTTTTTTTTTTTGCAATATTTTGACAGAAAAATGTCATGTGGAACTATGTTTAGGGACACTTTGTTGCGACACCTACGTGTGCGTTGCTAATTAGCTTCCCCGATAGAACAGATGGTTGCTATTCTCACTGATGTTTTAAATAAAGAGCCGGTGTCGTTGAATAAAGGTCTTGCAAAAAGCAATGCTTTAGACATAAAATGGAAGAATGAATGTTGCATTTCGAATGAGATCTTTGTGCCAAACTTCAAAACTAACAGCAAAAAAGTGTTACTGCATCATTTTTCTAATTGTTCACCGTGAACCAGCCAGTCTGCGTCTGGACTTTAAATATCTGCCGTTAGTTAATAAAAGACTTTTTCACACCAACCGTTGGAGCAACAAAAGCTCTGTCTGATCTGTAAAAGTGGCTGACAGAGACGGATCAGTGAAGACCTGACGACTGTCGGAAACATGGGAAAACTCAAACGATGCTCCAGACTTTTTTCCAAAGTTAAAACATCAAAGAGATGAGAGCGTTTTTCAAACCAAACTTTAGAAGTGTGCGTCAAACGCTTCGTGTTCTGTCTTCAGAAGATGAGTTTTGTTTTCGTCTTCTGAAGCACTCTGAGCTTTGCTCACCTGCCAGAAAAACGCTAAATCAGACAAACTGCTGTCTCAGTCCAAAGCTTGAATCCACAGACTGTGACAGGCTGAGGAGGGAGGGGAGCCTCTCTGCGTTAGCAGGCTGATGAATACAAACCGTGTATCTGCACATATTGTTCTCTAAACGTGTGAAGAGGCTGATAATGTCCCTAGAACGAACGCTGGGCCGTCTGCTAACCGGATTAGGAGGAGAGATGAGTCTGCAGCATTTCCCACTGAGGTCTCTTTAAACTGAACTTCATCACAAAACATCTTTCTTCACCTTCTTCTCCAGTTTTCTCCTGTTTTCACTAATCTGACATTTTATATAGCTGAGCGCAGCTCATGCGTGTAGCCTGCATTGCTGTAGCACACCAACTAAAACGGCCAAATGAAACCAGTTCAGATTCCTCCAGTACCAGTTCAGATTCCTCCAGTACCAGTTCAGATTCCTCCAGTACCAGTTTATACAACTCAGCTGAAATACATCTGTCCTAAATGAGACATAGGCAAAAAGTTATTACACTGAATAATGAATTTATTTATTTACTTATTTACTTTTTTACTTATTGTAGTTTATTTATTTACTTACTTACTTACTTTTTTACTTACTTACTTTTTTATTTACTTACTTTTTTTACTTATTGTAGTTTATTTACTTACTTACTTACTTAATTTTTTACTTATTGTAGTTTATTTACTTACTTACTTACTTTATTACTCACTTACTTATTTACTTATTGTAGTTTATTTACTTACTTACTTTATTACTCACTTACTTATTTACTTATTGTAGTTTATTTACCTACTTACTTACTTACTTACTTTTTTACTTTTTTATTTACTTACTTTTTTTACTTATTGTAGTTTATTTATTTACTTACTTAATTACTTACTTTTTTACTTATTGTAGTTTATTTATTTACTTACTAACTTACTTTTTTACTTACTTACTTTTTTATTTACTTACTTTTTTTACTTATTGTAGTTTATTTACTTACTTACTTACTTAATTTTTTACTTATTGTAGTTTATTTACTTACTTACTTACTTTATTACTCACTTACTTATTTACTTATTGTAGTTTATTTACTTACTTACTTTATTACTCACTTACTTATTTACTTATTGTAGTTTATTTACCTACTTACTTACTTACTTACTTTTTTACTTTTTTATTTACTTACTTTTTTTACTTATTGTAGTTTATTTATTTACTTACTTAATTACTTACTTTTTTACTTATTGTAGTTTATTTATTTACTTACTAACTTACTTTTTTACTTACTTACTTTTTTATTTACTTACTTTTTTTACTTATTGTAGTTTATTTACTTACTTACTTACTTAATTTTTTACTTATTGTAGTTTATTTACTTACTTACTTACTTTATTACTCACTTACTTATTTACTTATTGTAGTTTATTTACCTACTTACTTACTTACTTACTTTTTTACTTTTTTTATTTACTTACTTTTTTTACTTATTGTAGTTTATTTACTTACTTACTTACTTAATTTTTTACTTATTGTAGTTTATTTATTTACTTACTTACTTTTTTACTTACTTACTTTTTTATTTACTTACTTTTTTTACTTATTGTAGTTTATTTACTTACTTACTTACTTAATTTTTTACTTATTGTAGTTTATTTACTTACTTACTTACTTACTTTTTTACTTATTGTAGTTTATTTACTTACTTACTTACTTACTTTTTTACTTATTGTAGTTTATTTACTTACTTACTTACTTTTTTACTTACTTACTTTTTTATTTACTTACTTTTTTTACTTATTGTAGTTTATTTACTTACTTACTTACTTAATTTTTTACTTATTGTAGTTTATTTACTTACTTACTTACTTACTTTTTTACTTATTGTAGTTTATTTACTTACTTACTTACTTACTTTTTTACTTATTGTAGTTTATTTACTTACTTACTTACTTTTTTACTTACTTTATTACTCACTTACTTACTCACTTACTTTTTTACTTATTGTAGTTTATTTACTTACTTACTTACTTTTTTACTTACTTTATTACTCACTTACTTACTTACTCACTTACTTATTTACTTATTGTAGTTTATTTACTTTTTTACTTATTGTAGTTTGTTTGTTTGTTTGTTTATAAATAATCTTCTCGATGAGACAAAATCTTTTCCCACCCAGTTCAGAACACGGTGTAACGGGACAGTTGACCAGTTTCTCGTATTTGTTCTTAATGTTTCTCCGTTTAGGATGTGATATTGTTCAACATTTTCTGGGATTTGAACCACCAACCTCCTCTTAGAGGGTGACCTCTCTAACTAGTTCCCTTTTCTTTTGCTAAACTGTTTTTTTTTTTGTTCCTTGTAAATAAGAATTGTTTTATTACCCAGTGAGATAATTACTTTATTTATGACTGAATCCAAAGATTTTTTTTTCTAAATATAAACACTAGTGGGGTGATGCAACTTTTTTTTCATAAGGCCATCGAATGTCTAGGTTTTCGTTGTTGTTGTGTTGTTTTGCCTAAAGCTGTCCAGTAGTTGTTGCTTTATTCTAGCAGCTGTCTCTGTTTTTCCGTTTCTTTTTCCTTTTGGGGGTTGGAGGGTGAAGACCTTCATTTTTTGGGTCTAAATCTTTTCTTTATATATTTTTATTTTATATATAAAGCTAAAGCTTTTTGTAAAGCCCTCCCAAAATACAAAAATATCTCGAATACTTTGGGTTCTTTTGCCTGAACCTGAATGCGTGGCGTGAAACCACTTGTTCGTTTTTCCGAGGCCAAACCGCTTCTTCCCCTAAAGCTTTCTAGTTGTTTGTTTTTCCTAAAGCTAAATAAATAAAACAAACTCAAAAACACAAACACAGACTGATCAGTTTCACTGAATTCAGAATTAGTTTTTGAAAACTGTTTAATTTCATTCCCTAAAACTTCTGGCTCTAATTGTTGCGACTAGACCAGCTTCATTAATTTTGTAGTAAAGCGTGCTTTTGACCCAGTACCCGACATAATTTATAATGAATAAATACCACTCTCACAGACATGGGAAGCTGCCTCTCAGTAAATGATGCAGTTTTCTAAAAGTGTAGAGAAAGTGTTTAAAAATAGAGCTGCTCTTTTTTTAAACGTTGCTTCAGTTCAGTGAGGTCTGCAGACACTCGGCTCTCTACTGTAGGGCGCCCAAAAATAACATCACCAGAGTATTCTGATAAGATGATAGCTATAGAGGAGAGGTGACCAGACGGACCCCACCAGATCCTCTGACCTCCACCGGGTCTCGAACCGACACCACAAACACACACAGAGCTTCTGCCGCTCAGTAATAATATAACCACATAAAATCCATGTCTGCTTTGTTGTCATACGGACTACAACTAGCGAGAGACTCAGCAATGCCACGCTGAACTAGCCCTTTGTTTTAGTTTTGTAGCGTTGGCGGCCATTAGCCGCTGTTCAGGTGGATCAGGAGAGAAACTGCTGCAGATCAGTGAGAAAATTATGGAAGAAATATAGTATCAGAATTCAACAAGTTTTAGACATTGAATTTAAAACACTGAGTTTTTATGAAGTATGAATATACTCCAAATTTACTTATTCCAAATTTTCCTGCAAAAGTACTCACCTGCCAAAAATTCACCTGCAAAAGTGATCAACTTAAATGACCCAAGTAGGACTAGGTGTTTGATTGATTGAAACCTTTTTTGAACATAAGACAAATAAAAAAAACAAAGATACAACAACAACAATCAATAAAGCAAAAAAGAATAAATCTTTGCTCAAAGGGAGTGGATGGAAGCCAGAGCTTATTCAGTCCCACCCCCATGATGCTTTTTACAAACTAACTCAAATATACAATGTACACATTTAATGTACAAATACTGATTTTATCAGTAATTATTACAATAATGATTGTTACTAAGAACATAAATATCATTCTATTATTTGATAGCAACAATAATAATGACAATAATACCAATAAACCTTGTAGTTCAGATCATAACATTAATAATAATACAATACCAATATAGTTGACAGAAGAAACAATTAAATAAAGATCAAAAGCAATATAATGGTTCATAAAAATAATAATTGATCTAATTAACCCCCATTTTCATATGCATTAAATATGATTTTTTTTTATAAGATGATTTAAATATGTTTGCCTGTATTTGTCCTCCAGCCCGTTCCACAGTTTCACTCCACATGCAGACACACAAAAACTCTTCCTAGTCGTTTTTACTCTTTGCATTTTTAAATGTTTTTCCCCTCTTAAATGATGACCTCCATCACTCTCGCTTGAAGGAGAGCGTTCTGTAATGATCTCTATTTAGGAGAAAAACTTGATCACTTCACATTTAAACAGCTCGCTTTAGGAGACGCGCCGCTGGCTAACGGTGTCATGTGATCAAACGAGCGTAATTTGATTGGCTGAGAGCCGCTCGACTCGATCTAGTGCTGATTGCTCTGGCATGGGTCATTTAAGTTAATCACTTTTGCAGGTGAATTGGGTGGCAGGTGAATTGGTGGCAGGTGAATTGGTGGCAGGTGAATTGGTGGCAGGTGAATTGGTGGCAGGTGAATTTTGTGGCAGGTGAATTGGTGGCAGGTGAATTTTGTGGCAGGTGAATTTTGTGGCAGGTGAATTTGGTGGCAGGTGAATTTGGTGGCAGGTGAATTGGTGGCAGGTGAATTTGGTGGCAGGTGAATTGGTGGCAGGTGAACATTTTTGCAGGAAAATTTGGAGTAAGAAAAATTCCATCCATCCATCCATTTTCTGTAGCCGCTTATTCCTCCACAGAGGGTCGCGGGGCAGCTGGTGCCTATCTCCAGCGGTCAAGGGGCGAGAGGCGGGGGACACCCTGGACAGGTCGCCAGTCCATCGCAGGGCCACACAGAGACGAACGAGACAAACAACCACACACCCACTCACACCTAAGGACAATTTACCAGCCCAATCAGCCTGACAGTCATGTCTTTGGACCGTGGGAGGAAACCGGAGTACCCGGAGGAAACCCACGCACGCACGGGGAGAACATGCAAACTCCACGCAGAGAGGCCGCAGAGCCGGGACGCGAACCCACGACCTCCTTGCTGCGAGGCAACAGTGCTAACCAACTGCGCCACCATGCAGCTGTAAGAAAAATTCATACATATAATTGAACATGATAAAAAAAATTGTTATAAATTCAATGTCTAAAAATTGTTGTATTTTGATACTATATCTTTTCCATAGAAAATGAGTTGCTAATTTAATGTATTTATAATAACTCTTACTCAGAAAGTCATTCTGATGCGTTAGGGCGCTTTATGACCTATTTGCTGCTAATCTGTCACCAGTCTGTAGTAGTGTCTCTCACCCATACTAGTCATGAGTAGTGCTCCAGTCCGAGGACTACTTCCTGTTTCTACAGACTGCTGTGAGTGATGTCACTGGTGGGTGTGGTCTTTCTGTAGATGAATAACTGATAGGACACTGTTTGACCTGCTGACTGAGACGGGTTTGTTTTGGTCGTTTCTGATGATTTGAGGATTGTTTGTGCTTTTCGTTTAGCTGATCAGAACCTGCTGGCTTGTATTATGTCCTGGTTTATAAAGCCTTATGCTTCCTTCTTATTGTGACTGAACTCCCAGTAAGGTTTGATTTATATGCAGCTCCCAGTCAGGTACCAGTAAACACACAGCTGCTCCTCACACGATTGTTGGTTTGAGTTATGGCTGCTTTTCTTTTCAAACCGCAGACTCTTTGAATAGAGTCCTGACAGAGATGGAGCGCAGGAATAATTGTTTCATTGCTCATTTTGAAGCGGGCCCATCCATCAGGCGGCCCCACAGGGAATTGGTTTAATGCAGGAATGAAGAAGGGATCTGATGACGATGATGACGATGATGATGATGGGGGTGTTTGTGTGTCAGAGACTGAGGTGCATAAAGATTCTCTTCCATTGTACGGAGAGACAATGAAGCTAGATTAAAACTGAGCTTCTATTGTTTCAGAGTTTTGGTGGGAGTTTGATTCGCTCAACACCGCAGACCTCATCATCGGCTGACCCTCTAAAACAAATCAAACACACCCCTGAGTGGAGATCTGAGCTCCGTCTCTACTAATCAGGATGCTTTAGGTTCTCTTGTTTACAAAGTCACAGGAAGGGAATGTTCCAACCGTCCTGCTGGAAACCAGTGGGACTCCATGTTCTCAAGAATAGTTGACATTTTATTAACCCACCATATAACAAGACACTTTATTTTGTAAAAAAATAAAAAGCCTCGCCTCGCCTCGCCTTCTTCCGCTTATCCGGGTCCGGGTCGCGGGGGCAGCATTCCAAGTCGGGCAGCCCAGGCCACCTTCTCCCCGGCCAAGTCCACCAGCTCCTCCGCTGGGACGCCCAGGCGTTCCCAGGCCAAACTGAAGATATATTTTCTCCAGCTTGTCCTGGGTCGACCTGGGGGCCTCCTGCCGGCAGGACATGCCCAGAACACCTCCCGAGGGAGGCGTCCAGGAGGCATCCTTACCAGATGCCCGAACCACCTCAACTGGCTCCTTTCGATATGGAGGAGCAGCGACTCTACTCCGAGTCTCTCCCGGATGTCCGAGCTCCTCCCCCTATCCCTAAGGCTGAGCCCGGCCACCCTGCGGAGGAAATTCATTTCAGCCGCTTGTATCCGCGATCTCGTTCTTTCGGTCACTACCCAAAGCTCATGACCAGGTGAGGATTGGGACGTAGACCGACCGGTAAATCGAGAGCCTTGCTTTCTGGCTCAGCTCTCTCTTCACCACAACAGACCGGTTCAGCGTCCATCACTGCAGACGCTGCCCCAATCCGCCTGTCGATCTCCCGCTCCCTCCTTCCCTCACTAGAGAACAAGACCCCGAGATACTTGAACTCCTCCACTTGAGGCAGGACCTCTCTCCCGACCCGGAGTTGGCAATCCACCTTTTTCCGGTCAAGAACCATGGCCTCAGACTTGGAGGTGCTGATCCTCATCCCAGCCGCTTCACACTCGGCTGCGAACCTCCCCAGCAAGAGCTGTAGGTCAGAGCTCGATGAAGCTAGGAGGACCACATCATCCGCAAAAAGCAGAGACGAGATTCTCCTGTCACCAAACTCAACCCCCTCCACACCACGGCTGCGCCTAGAAATCCTGTCCATAAAGGTTCTGAACAGGACCGGTGACAAAGGGCAGCCCTGGAGGAGTCCAACCCTCACTGGGAACAGGTCCGACTTACTGCCGGCTATGCGGACCAGACTCACACTCCTCTGGTACAGGGACTGAATGGCCCTTAAAAAAAGACCATCCACCCCATACTCCTGGAGCGCCCCCCACAGGGTGCCCCTGGGGACACGGTCATAAGCCTTCTCCAAATCCACTAAACACATGTGGATTGGTTGGGCAAACTCCCATGACCCCTCCATCACCCTAGCGAGGGTAAAGAGCTGGTCCACAGTTCCACGACCAGGACGAAAACCACATTGCTCCTCTTCTATCTGAGGTTCAACCATCGACCGGACCCTCCTCTCCAGGACCCTGGAGTAGACCTTTCCAGGGAGGCTGAGGAGTGTGATCCCCCTATAGTTGGAACACACCCTCTGGTCCCCCTTCTTAAAAATGGGAACCACCACCCCGGTTTGCCACTCCACAGGAACTGCCCCCGATGACCACGCAATGTTGCAGAGATGTGTCTGCCACGACAGACCTACAACATCCATCGCCTTGAGATACCCAGGTCGGATCTCATCCACCCCTGGGGCTCCGCCGCTGCGTAGTTGTTTGACTACCTCAGAGACTTCTGCCCCAGAGATTGGACAGTCCGTCCCCAGGTCTCCCAGCTCTGGTTCCTCCTCGGAATGCGCGTCGGTGGGATTGAGGAGCTCCTCAAAGTATTCCTTCCACCGTCCGACTATAGCCCCAGTTGACGTCAGCAGCTCCCCGTCCCCACTGTAAACAGTGTGAGCGAGTTGCCGCCTTCCTCCCCTGAGGCGCCGGATGGTTTGCCAGAACCTCTTTGGAGCCGACCGATAGTCTTTTTCCATGGCCTCGCCAAATAAAAAGCTTCTCCTAATATAATTAAGATATCAATACTGTAATGACCAATCAATTGTTTTTTTATTTTCTATGAGTGAGCAGCAGGCGGCACGATTCTGAATAAAATGAAAATCACGATTTTATTTCTTAGAATTGAGATCAGGATTCTCTCAGGATTTTTTCCCAATCTAAATATTTATAACACTTATTACGTCCACATCAACTCCGTCACAGCTGACGCTAAAAACAATAACCGTCTCTCTTCTCTTCTCTCACGTACACAACCTTTGAATCATTTTAACAATAATGTTGAACTTTGTCATTTGAGGGAGAAAGAGGAGCGCTTGTTTTCATGCAGGTTACGTCCCGGATCAATGCGGAAAAATCATCGTCTTTTCTAAGAATTGTTATTTGGGAATGAGGCTGCACACAAGTCTGAATTGAGATCGTGATTTTTTAACGATTATTTGTGCAGCCCTGCTGAACGCATTCAGTCCTCGTCGTAAATCTACCTCTAAAGGTTCTGCTGACCAGATGTTGGTCCCAACCCATGGAACCAAACATGACGTTCTGTGTAACAAACGGAACGACTCGGAGGAAAAGGAGTTGAGATTCTTCCTGAAATGGATTCTTCGTTGGAGCTTCCAGACGCCTCCTGGAGGAGAAACTGGTCTCAGGTGTTGTTCAGATCCTGGAGGTTCCTCTCTGACCTTTAGATAGATGTTCTGTAGGATTCAGTCAGCTGATTGGCTGCAGCTTGATGTTCTCTCTCTGTAACCAGTAGAGAGGTTCTGGGCTGTGTTTGGGATCGTCGTCCTCCTGGTTTCATCTTCATCCTCCTGTAGAGGCAGCAGCTTTTGATCCACTGTTTCCATTCGAGGCCAGATGTAGGCATGGGCAAGGGGGGGCATTGCCCCCCCAAATTCCATGACTGCCCCCAAACGCGACTGCATGCAGAAATAACAAATTTCAAAAATATTTCAGTGAAAAATGGTCAGAGTGAGCGCTCTTACGTTTGTCCTCATTCAAAGTAGCTACTGATGAATGACACTGAAAGAAAGAGAAACAAAAAAAACAAAACAAACAAAAAACCAAAAAATCTAGGGATGTTCTGATGCCACTTTTTTCAAAACCGATAACGATACTTAAATCTGAGTACTCGCCGATACGAGTACCGATACTTCTACCACACAAATTGGAATACAGGTTTTATTTTTTCTTCTCTGCTTTTTACAACAAATAACTGAGTTAAATAAAAAAATAAAATATATTAATAAAAATGATCACAAAACTAAAATATAAGGTGAAAAATAACCATTTTCTGTGATTTCACAGTGAAATTATTGCAGTTTTCCACATTTTAACCAAATAAAATGAACTATTTGGCACCATCTCCAGCTCTCAACCCACACTGTTCCTCTTTAGCTCAATAGCTCCCCCTAGTGTTCAATATAGGACACTACAACAGAAATCACAAGTCACAGACAGTAGTGATGTGACGTTCATGAACGAACCGAATCTTTTGAACGGCTCTTCACTGTGAACGAGGAGAACCGAGTCTTTGTAGAGAACCATTCATTGTTTTGGGGGTGACTGTAAGCACTATGCATGCCTGCTTTGTATTCACTTTTTAATTTCATGGTGAAACAAACAAAAGCCTGTTAATGCAGGCAGGGGGTCTGAGGGTGAGAGGGAGGGGTGTGGAGAGGAGTTATTGTGGGAAAGGGCTTGGGTGATGAATCGGTTGGAGGTGTGAATGGCTGGTTTTCAATAGGATGAGTTGAAACTTTCAAGATAACAAAAGAAGTCAAGCTGCCTTCATTGTCAAAGGTGCAGCTGTGCCAATGGGTGTGGCTGTCAGTGGCGAACAGACCACTGATCAGTGTTAACTGGTCCCATCACTAACAGACAGTGAAGCCACTGGTATCGGTTCCTGGTATCGGGTAACTTTAACCGATACCGATACTGGTATCGGCCCATCCCTAAAAAAAACTAAAAACACAAAAAAGAACAAAAAAAAACATAAACAAACAACCAGATGAGGTCAGCCTCAACAGGGCATCAGCCAGTGTCCTACTTGTTCCGTCCCAAGCCCGGGTAAATGCAGAGGGTAGGGATCAGATATGAACATAAATCTATGGATAGAGGAACTGATATGATGATGTCATAGTTTTTGATGCATTTAAGGGATTGGGGGGATGTGATGACCAAAACATTCTTAGCATGTCCAGACTGCCCCCCTGATATTCTACCTGCCCCCCTTAGTGGGGTTGATAGATCCGGCCCTGTTTCCATTAATGATCTGAGAACCAGACCCACACCATGATGCTCCACCTCCACGCTTCAGTAGGTCTGGTGTTGACCTTTGACCTCCTAACATGATGTCATTGTAGAGTTCAGTTCTGGTGTCATGTGACCAGACTAGATCCTTTAGAAATAAGTTTAAACTGGTGACATGTTCAATATTTACATGTCCCACACAACCCAGTCGTATAATAAACCTCTAAGCTTCACACTTTTTTTTTTTTTTTTTAGTAAAATCTGGTGTTTAAGAGTTGAACTCTCCAGCTTTGAAGGCGTCTCCTCCTCCCCAGGATGTCTGATTAAACTGCTCACATTTTACTTTTCACTGCTGGAGGAAGTTGGTCCTGGTAAATATTAATCAGCAGAATATAAAACGTCTTGATCCTGAAAACTCCAGAACATTAATCATCTGCCTCACCAGCGTTACCACACGGAGAACAAACTGCCTCTGCTTCACTGACAAGTGATTGCTCTGAAATTATTTTCAAGTGGAAACAGTTTAAATCTCTTGAGCCTCTTTTGTTGCTCCTAACAAAATGGATTCATGTTTCTAAAGTAAACAGCTCGACTAGCATCCTCATTCCTACCAGGTAGTGAATTAAATCAGACTCTCTTTGTGCTTCTCCTTCGCGCTGCTTTCTAATTTAGTCTTTTCCTGTGTAGTCCTCAGTTTGTTTTCACGATGAGGACACCAAAGGTCGCTGCTTTGTGTGGGAATCTCCTCCTTACGTTACTTATTAGAAAGCTGTCTGTAATCCAGCCGGAGAGTTTGTCTGTGTAAAGACGCCCAAACGTCTGATTTTATTAGATTAATGTTTGTTTTTATTCATCAGAATCTTCTTGATAAATGAATCTAGTTTAGAGGATCTCAGCTGTTTCTGTGTTGCTCTGAATTCCACTTTTAGTTCCCCGTAAAGAACCCAAACTGGAACTGATGGTAGGGCTGGGCGATGTGTAACTTTCCTAATCGTCAGTCCAAAAATCAGCGATGGACGATTCATTCACACAGGTGACGTGTTGACATGTTTGCGGTGGGAGCAATGAGAACAACCACAGATGGATTTGCCAAATTAGAACTCAAAAGTCCAAAAACTGAGTCCAAAAAACACAAAGTCGCCTATTTGGGATTACTTTGTCTTTAAACAGACGTGTAGTGGCAGCAAACATCTACGTGTTCGCCCTCCTGCTGGTGAATTTGCAAAATCTAGGATGCTGGAGGTATGCAGGAGGTAGATCCCGCCTTTCTCGCCTCTGATTGGCTACCACTCTTTGCCCGCTTTGCCTTCACCTACCCTTCTACTTGCAGAGCAACTGATGCGGCGGATAGGTGAGCAGAGGTAAATGTAATCTACAGACTAACCTAACATTAACTTTTCTAAATACAGTATTTATATACAGTTTATCTGTTTGTTTGCATAACAGTTTGACAGTAGGTCTTACCTGAAAGTCACTTGGTATATTATGTCCAAATGTCCAAATCGTAGGAGAGTGCTGGTAGCCAATCAAAGGCAAGAAAGGCGGGACCTACCTCCAGCATCCTAGATTAGGCAAATTTGCCTCCTGCTGAGTGTGCTAACGAAGCTAACACAGAGCTAGCAGTTAGCAGCAGCTGATAGCGCTGTGAGATCAGCTCCATCACCGAATCACTTCAAACTGCAGTGGAGATTAATTTTATGGAAGCGACATGTTCACTGAAGGAGACGTTTTAAATTGTTAAACGTTGTGTTAGTTGTTTCATACTGAGCTGGATCGGTGTTGTGACTCGGTCTCAGAGTAGCATAACACCGACCTGTAAACGGTCCGTTTCCCTCCACGCCACCGTGGTCATTATTTAGATCGAGGTATTTTCTGAAGACGGGGTCAGTCGATAAATCACCGCTGCTCTCAGAGGAGGAGGAAACAAACTATGGCTATGTTAACGCTGCAGCCCAAAGCGCATCAAATCCGATTAAAAAAATTTTATTTTATTTTTTTACCCCTCATGCGATCCGTAGCCTTTTTTTTTTTTTTTTAAAGACGGTCTGAACGGCACAGATCTGACTTTTTCAAATCCGATCCAGGTCACTTTCATATGTGAATCAGATCTGATGTTTTTGGAAGCGACTCCAGTCTGAACGGACACGTCGCATTGAATCCGCCTCGTTCATAACTGACAGGAGACAGACCGCTAATCTGCACCGACGGAGGGAAACGCTCCAAGTAGAGCTGATGCTGGAGACGGAGGCAGTCGGTGGACAGAAAGTCAGGTTTAGGACTTTTTACAATTCTGTTCAAGTGAAACTTGGCGCCGTGGCGTGGACTCGCGTTTCTGGGACGCGCTGTGGCGGTCCCCGCGTGGTGAGTGATCTGACGGACTAAAATGGTTTTTAATCAAAATAACGACGTGGCGCAGCGCTGAAGTCTCCGGTGTATTTCAGCCTTAAAGAGATCTCACCGTAATCGGGCCGTGTTCAAGTCGAAGCCATTTTACTTCCGTAAACAGAGCGCGTTACGTGTGACGTCTCGTCATCGTCCGCCCGTGCGGGCCGCTTTGGGGCCGTGATTCGTTCACACTGGAGATTGTTTGCCGTCACATTTCAGTTAAAGTGTGAACAGCCAGACAAGAAGATTGGATTAAAAAATCAGAATTGACCGTTAAGACCTGCAGTGTGAACGCAGCCTCCGTTCTCAGCTGGGAGGAGTTTGTTTGTCACATTTAATAACAGCCCTATTCATTATTTTAATGTGGGCTGCATCCTTCAACCAAACATTGTTATTAATTAAGAAATTAATTTATAGGCGGACGAATAAATCGCTTTGAACAAACAGGTGGTGATGGGCTCAGCCAATCACCGATGGATTCGTCTGATTGCCCGACTTTAAATTTAAGTCCTTCCTTTTAGGCTTTATAGACGAAGTCTGTTAAAATGTAAGTCTTGGACATTGATGTGATTCTAAATGTCCTCAATTTCTAGTTCGTTAAGCTTGAAAATAAAACTTTCAGTTCTATCCATTATTTCTATTTATCGGTGTTAGAAATCTGTCCAAACTTTGTGTTTTTGTTGCGATTTAAACACCTGAGTGTCTTAATGTCCCTAATGAAGCAGCCCTAAGGTAATTTCTACATGTGAAACAGCCACCATCTCCTAAACGAATAGTTATTATCTGTATCACAGCATCAATTTCACATAAAGTCATATAACAGAATAAAGGATAACAAACCGTGTTATTAAAGGAGTCTGATTGAATTTAGAAATGAGAGGTAATCATTTATTATTAAAGTGTTGGACTGTAATGTAATGAGAAGATAAAGGCAGGGAGCCGCTGTCACCTCATGTCCTCTAAGGAAATGAATATTCATGGTGATGCGATCCCGCAGCATTAAGATGTAACTGACGTTCTTGTTATCGTCGCTCTATATAAAAGGTCGTCGTTGTAGAACACGATGTCGTTTTGCTGCCTGACGTTTGTTTTCATCCAGCAGCTGCTGCTCCAGTCGAGGATCTCCAACCACGTTTTCCTGCTCTCAAATGAAAGTGATCCGCTCCACGCTTCATTCACCCAGAAAGAGAGAGATCTTCATTACAGCCACACTTCCAGCCTCGTCGCGCGTTTATCTAATTAGCCAGTTGTGTGGCAGGATTACAATACAGACGTGAAATCACTGAAATCTGAAACGCAGCTGCTTGAAATGTTGTTCATACGTGAAATGAGCCCAGCTGTCGGTCCCATCAGGTGGAGGCAGCAGAGCCTTCTATTCATTTTCTGTTGGTTTCCATTCGATTTCATAAAAATGATTTACGCTGTGATTTTATGAATCGTCTAAATGTTCCTTAGCTGGGTGAAATACCATAAAACCTTCAGTAAATAAAAATTTAAAAACTAGGGATGGGCCGATACCGGTATCGATACTGATACCGGTATCGATACTGATACCGGTATTGGTTAAAGTTACCCGATACCAGGAACCGATACCAGTGGCTTCACTGTCTGTTAGTGATGGGACCAGTTAACACTGATAAGTGGTCTGTTCGCCACTGACAGCCACAGCTGCACCTTTGACAATGAAGGCAGCTTGACTTCTTTTGTTATCTTGAAAGTTTCAACTCATCCTATTGAAAACCAGCCATTCACACCTCCAACCGATTCATCACCCAAGCCCTTTCCCAACAATACCTCCTCTCCACACCCCTCCCTTTCACCCTCAGACCCCCTGCCTGCATTAACAGGCTTTTGTTTGTTTCGCCATGAAATTAAAAAGTGAATACAAAGCAGGCGTGCATAGTGCTTACAGTCACCCCCAAAACAATGAACGGTTCTCTACAAAGACTCGGTTCTCCTCGTTCACAGTGAAGAGCCGTTCAAAAGATTCGGTTCGTTCATGAACGTCACATCACTACCGTCTGTGACTTGTGATTTATGTTGTAGTGTCCTATATTGAACACTAGGGGGAGCTATTGAGCTAAAGAGGAACAGTGTGGGTTGAGAGCTGGAGATGGTGCCAAATAGTTCATTTTATTATGTTAAAATGTGGAAAACTGCAATAATTTCACTGTGAAATCACAGAAAATGGTTATTTTTCACCTTATAGTTTAGTTTTGTGATCATTTTTATTAATATTTTTTATTTTTTGTATCTAACTCAGTTATTTGTTGTAAAAAGCAGAGAAGAAAAAATGTTGCATTTTTTTGTGTGGTAGAAGTATCGATATCAGTACTCGGTATCGGCGAGTACTCAGATTTAAGTATCGGATCGGTTTTGAAAAAAGTGGTATCGGTACATCCCTAAAAAAAAAAAAAAACCTTTTCTACTTGCAGTAGATCAGAATCTTGAAAAATTCAGTTGTGAGTTTGGACAAATACGTTTTTAACATTAAAATATCTTTGAATCCTTGGATTTTGGGAGTAAGACAAAGAATAAAAACTGCAGACGAACAGAGGAATATTTAGTGATGGATCATTTCTCCGGTGCGGTGTTGGTTTTGTTGAGACGATAATGAAATGAAAGCGTTGACGCAGCTTTTTTCAAAACATTAGCAAGACGCAGACTCTTTTACCTCTTATCCACTACACCGGTGCCGGTGCTCAGGCGGTTCTGAACTAGGAGCCGCCGTGAACCGGCCCGCGTTTCCACTATACAGGAGCTGAGCGGGAGCCATGTGATAAAACGTCACAGGAGCACTTCATAGGGTGACCAGACGTCCCGTTTTACCAGGGACAGTCCCCTTTCTGAGTTCTGTGTCCCCGAGGATTTTTACAATCCCATCATATTGTCCCGGTTTTACCCAGCCTGCGTCCCAGTCGTCCTGATTCTAAACCAAAGTAATGGCTTACACTGCAATTTTCTTATTAAAATATAAATATTTTAAAGTAAGTTAAGGTAAAAATAAGTTTTGTCAGTGAAGGAAAACGGTATGAGAAACGCAGGCGGTCAGCAGAGTGAAGTCAGTCAGCGAGTCTCCTCCCCTCCCGTCTCTGGCTGCAGCAGCGAGTGTTCCGTGAGTCGGAGAACGTAAACAGTGTGTGGAGCGATTTTAGCGCCACAACTTCTGGATTTCAGCCGATGTCCAGATTGCTAGGAGTGTTTTGATTTCCTCCGCGCTCCACGTTGGGTGTCGGCCTCTCTTTTTTCGTCTTCTTCGTGGGATTACTCCGACCGCCACTTGTCACGCCACGGGTTCTCGTGCCTGGACCAGCAGCGTTTAGGAGCCGGTTCTGAACCCATTTTTTCAGCACCGGCACCAGTTTTCTTCAGTGGAAAAGCGCGGAACCGGTTCCGAACTCGGGAACCGGCACGGGAACCAGGGCAGTGGAAAAGGGGTATTTGACATTAATGAGACGGGTCGTCTGTGGGTATTCGTCGACGAGACGAAAAAAAACCCCGTTAATGTGTGAAGTTGTGAGACGGTGTTTAGGTGAACTAATTTTACTGTCGATCACGTGAACTTTTATTGTAAAGGAGTTGACTCTGAGTAGTTCCGGGGCGATCAGTCTAATGTCTCTCTGGCGGCGCGCTAATCAAATGGATCTTTATTCAAAGAATCCTTCTTGACAGCCTGTGACAACCCTGCTGATTGATTCCGTATCGAGTCCTGATTTAATCGACTCCACGGTGAGTCGTTTACTTTGTTTTACTAGAAATGTGGCGCTACATTCAGCCCATTCAAACCACCGATGAGCTAATGGCTAGGCTAACGAGTTTTAGTGATTTTATTCATTAAACAGCGACGCACGTGTTATTGTGGTAGAACGTTAGAACAACTCTTCCAGTGTTGATTGAATACTTTGGTTATTGTAGTTTTTTTTTTGTTTTTTAGTGTTTTTGTTACTTTCCTGTTTAATACAATTCACCGATAGATAGTGATAGACATCACAACGTATTGACCTGCACAACTTTGTTAAAGGATTAATATTTTTCAGACTAAAACTAGAATAGACTTAAACTTTTTGAGTTTTCGTCGACTAAACCTGGACTAAAACTAATCAGCGTTTTACTCCAAAAGACTAAGACTAAAACCAAAATGGCCTCCAACAACAACACTGCTCCGGTGCTTCATAGAGATGAAGAAAAAACAACCTCGGAGGAACAATTAGGTGAAGTCAGTTCATCACAACGTTTATTTATAACCTCCAAATGTTTCATCCGTCTCTCTCTGCCCGACAACAAGAACTCTCTTTGAGACTTTTTAAGTTTCTGGGAGTCTGAAGACCAGAGACTCTGCATCACTTCTGTGACCTTTTTGTTTTACAAACTGTCTGTCAGGAGATGTGAGGAGGAGAAGATGCCATGTCCAGGTGTTGGTTTTCCTGTGAAAGTCACTGTGTCCAAGTCGTTCTCGTCCCCGAACATAAATACGTTTCGTCAAAGGCATCGGCGTCTGAGGTCTGGTTTCAGTGTCGTGACTCAGCTGCTGCATTCGATCCTCCAAAAACCGGATGACAAATCCTAATCTAGAATAAAACTGGAGGGAAAGAGAAGTAATGGCTTTTATTATCAGTTTAATGGCGATTTCAGGTTTTTACAGCAACAGTCTGTCTAAGATTCATCAATCTGCCCAGTTTTCTGTCACCGTCACACTCTGAAACAGGAAAAACGCCAGCTATGACGTCATTTTCATGGAATTTGTTTTTGCTCATGAATTCTCTAAATAGAAAGTTTAAAATGTGACTCATCTCAAGCAGATACCAGCGTATATGATGTAACTCTCGGGTTATAATACGTCCAATTTTAGCTCAGTCTCCGTAAACTCAACGGTTTGAGCCTTTTCTGTGTTAGCTAGGATTGATTAGCACGGCAGCCATCTTGGATCAGGTTGAATACACGCTTTATCAGTTGTACATGTTAATCTAGTTATTCACGAGCTATTTTACTAACAGACAACTAGATTTTGGAGACTTATAATCAGCTGCTACTTGGAGCAGTCCTGATTTCAGCCTCTTGTTCTTATGACATCGTTGTTTCGGTCATTATGAGCTCATGACCAGGTGAGGATTGGGAGGTAGATCGACTGGTAAACTGGTCACAGGTTGTAGGATCTATTTTTTTTAAATGCCTCCAATTCCAATTAGTCAAACTGATTGTTTTGATCGACTCAACCATTGAGTTTTTCTGTAGTTTTCCACCAGCTTCGGTTTTCTGGAGTTAATCCAATAACACTGGAGTTGAGAGGTCTCAAAGGACACGCTGATATTATTTCCACTCAGCTTGTCACCGTCTGACTTACTGCTATCTCCTCTTTGGGTTATTGTACTTTATTTAGTCCTTTTCCCCCGTTTTGGGCTGAAAGCGCAGACGGTAAAGTGGGAGGGCATTGTTTCAGGTCACAGAGAGAAACACCTACTCAGGAATATAAATCACAGCAGCACACGCATGCCTTTACACACACTCAGACACACACTGATGGGTTTCCTGGAGATTCACCGAGGCTGTAAAATGATCCTGTAAAAGAGTGGTGGTGGGGGGGCGTCGTTTCAGCGCTGGAGGGTTCGTTAACCGACACACATAAAGTGACCCCTGGAAGGAATTCATTCATTTTTATTCCCCTTCTCACCTCAGCACTGCTTATTTGTTTTCTGACCCATTAGGTTAGAAGATTTTAGGACTCTATTCTTTTTATTTTTTAGGGTCTCTGTAAGATTTACTCACTGTAGCACTTACTGGCTCTCAGAGAGGAGAGGTGGTCCACTAAAGATGGCCGTTAAAGTAAGACAGTGACGACGGCTTCGGCTGAAATGATGAAATACTTGTGTCTCAGAGCTGTAGCTGTTCATTAATCTCTTATACACCAACCTTTGCTCTGAACTAAAGCTACTGAAGAAGAACCCGACAAAGTCTGAGAGATTTAAAACTTTTAGCCTCTCGGTTGGTAAAATGTTAGTTTATGGCTGCAGCTATCGAATATTTTAGTCATCATTTATTCTATTGAATAAAACATCGATTTCTCAAGTACTCAGATATAAATGTTCAAAACCAGCTGTTTGAAACGTTACCCGTTAAAAGCTGTTCTCACTATGAATCAGCTGTACTGTTATCCAGCCTGTACTCTCTACACATCAATCTTTCTACAAAACGTTACCAGTCACCAGATCTCTCAGCTCGGTCCTGCAGTGGGTGTTTAGGACTTCTTTAAAAAGATGATGAAGTCTGGACAGGTACACAGAGGTGAGTGACAGAAAGACCTGGAACTCTGTTTGGTTTGCCTGAGAACGACAGCTGGTCCTTTAATAGTCCAAACCTTTCTGTTGTTCTTGTGGTAATATTTCTTTCTTTCTTTCTTTCTTTATTAAGATCCCCATTAGCTGCTGTAAAACAGCTGCTATTCTTCCTGGGGTCTCATCTTTGACATTCATTACATTTATTATACATATACATACTATACACATAAATCATTCACACACACTCAACACCCCACATAACATTCAGAAAAAATTCAACATTCAAAAGCCCAAACATGATACCTAATTCATATCTTAAGTCTCTAAAACAAAATATCTAAGTACCTAAATACAGCTCACCTCAAAACACATTTATACTTTAAATGTAAAATAACTATATATTTCCATACGCATACATAAATGCATCACATGTACTAACCCTAACCCTAATTAAGTCTTTGAGTAAATAAAAATATTTTAAGCTTTTTCTGAAACCTTTTCTTATTGTTTTCCATTAACAAAAATCCTGGTAGTGCATTCCACACCACCACTGCACGATAAAACACTGTTTTCTGCATCTGATTGGTTCTGCACACCGGTAACACACATCGTCCCTGACTTCTTTGTCTTGTGGAATAATCATGTTGATCAACAAAAAAACATAAGTTACTATAAATTACTTCTGGGGATTTTGCCATAATTATATTTCTAATGAATGTTGTTAATGAATATTCCAGTCTCTCTCTTACTCTCAGCCAGGCCAACATGTGATGCATAGTATTTACACTGGTTCTATATGGACAGCCCAAATATTTCTTTACGGGTAGTGTTGCCAACTCCGTGAAAAATAAGGGACACCTCGCTGGCCGACCCGACTGCCTTGACCCGTCCCAGGCCCAGTGCAGTGCGCTTCATATCAGCCAGGGGTTTTCCTTTTCCCATCCCTCTCTGTATTTTTGCAGCCTTTTTTTTTCCGGAGGAGCACAACAAGCATTGCTAGTCAACGGTGTCGGCCTACTATCGTCCGACAGCTGTAAAGCAGTGTCGGCGTCTGTGTCCCTGTCGGCGCCCGTACCGCTTTGATGTCGTTTGTTGTCTTCCGGTATCTTCCTCGCAAGCAACCGTACCCCGACCAATGAGAGAAGCGGGATTCTTTATCGTCATACTCGTGTAAGTATGCTGTCAGCTCATTGGTCACAGAGCAGGAGAGGAAAGGGAATAAAGTATTACCAGTTACGTTTTTATACAAAGCGTTAAATTCATTAACATTTTACAGAATCATTTTGATTCTCATGGTAATACGGGACTAAGTAAGTAACGTTTATTTATATAGCGCCTTTCACAGATGGACATCACAAAGCGCTTGACAATATTAACAAAAAAACAAAACGGAGAAAACATTGAAAATAAAAAAAAAAACAGAGATTTGGGGGTACCAGATACAATATTTGGGCAAGATTTGGACAAAGTGCGTCCCTTTTGAGGTCAATACAGGACGCATACTTTTGTTTCTAAATACGGGACAATTCTGTTTTTCAAGGGACGGTTGGCAACCCTAGTGCTGGAAACACAGAAGAACTTGTGATTCTTTTAAGGTACTGGCCAGACTTGGATCATAAACATAGGACTTGTATGTAGCTGTAGTTTACCATCTACATGACAATACATTGATGTCATTTTGTGAAGCAATGTGTTTATAAATCAAAAAAATTCACTCCGAAGAAAACTGTGAACCGCATACGTCACTCGATGATGCGTTCTGAGGCGTTCGCTGCTGTAAAAACACTATCGATGATGTAAAAGATGATCTACAGATTCCAAAGTTATCTTCTCCTGGGACCTGAAAATCCATCCTCCTCAACGACTGCCAAAAACAGCAGCCAGGCTAGCACACTCAGCGCTAGCCACCTGTTAGCCACGCTAACTCCGAGTTAGCACACTCAGCGCTAGCCACCTGTTAGCCACGCTAACTCCGAATTAGCACACTCAGTGCTAGCCAACTGTTAGCCACGCTAACTCTGAGTTAGCACACTCAGCGCTAGCCACCTGTTAGCCACGCTAACTCCGAGTTAGCACACTCAGCGCTAGCCACCTGTTAGCCACGCTAACTCCGAGTTAGCACACTCAGCGCTAGCCACCTGTTAGCCACGCTAACTCCGAGTTAGCACACTCGGCGCTAGCCACCTGTTAGCCACGCTAACTCCAAGTTAGCACACTCGGCGCTAGCCACCTGTTAGCCACGCTAACTCCGAGTTAGCACACTCAGCGCTAGCCACCTGTTAGCCACGCTAACTCCGAGTTAGCACACTCAGCGCTAGCCACCTGTTAACCACGCTAACTCCGAGTTAGCACACTCAGCGCTAACCACCTGTTAGCCACGCTAACTCCGAGTTAGCACACTCGGCGCTAGCCACCTGTTAGCCATGCCAGCTCAGAGTTAGCGCACTCAGCACTAGGGATGGGTACAGCATACGGTACTTTTTAAGGAACGGACTGAATTCCGTGGTACCAAACTTAAACGATTCACGTGATCTGAAACGGTGCCTCGTTTCGGTACCTGTCCGTCATTAATGAGAACTTGTGAGACGGCGATGATGAGCTGTTGCTGATGCTGGGCGCGTCACTGCGCGCGTTAGGCATGTTGTGTGCGTGTTTCGGACGTGCTACAACTGTATGCGTGTTGCTGCGTGCGTGTTTGTCGGAGCCTCCAACTTGGGAGGAACTGCGCGCCCGCGTCTAACCGCAGCTGATTGTCTCCGATGCTGTGTGTCAGAGAGGAGCAGGTTTGTGTGTGTGTGTGTGTGTGTGTGTGTGTGTGTGCGCGTGCGTGCGCGGGCTCGGTTCTCGGTTCAAACAGGTTCTCGGTTGTCAAAGTGAAATCAGAAAAAAGACAACTGGAGATAAAGAAGCTCATCAATTGAAAATGAAAAATCACAGAGTATTACGCTTTAAACCTGAAGTGAGAGCTGGCACCAGGCGACTCGGTGAGATTAAGAGTCTGTTGGAGTTATTTCCTCCTCCGTGCTCAGTTGTTGTTCAGCCATGATGTGATTAAAAGTATCAACTAAAGCAGGACGATGCTGCTGAACGTTACTCATCACCTCTCCGTTCTGTTAAACACCCACTCTGACAGATCAGTTCTTTCCTCTTTAAAAAGCCGTAAACAGGAAACCCTAACACCATTATCGCCACATGTCATTGTTCTGTTCATCAGCAGAAGAAAACCAGGATTAAGAGCAGAGTGCGTTTTAAGCTCTTGTGTGGGATTATCAGGCTTCATATTAAGACGAGCATGCAGAGGAGACTGATGATGTAAAAACATATCAAAATTTGCTTCTTATTTTTAAAAACTGCAGCATCAGAGGAGACATGATGCAGATAAAAACCAGGTGTTTCCTTTTCCGTGGTCTGTGTCCACATTACACTGTGCAGCGCCAAGATCACTTTACAAGAAATGTGTTCAGAAATGGATAAAGTGTTTGGTTTTAATAACTCAATGCAGTTAAATCATTGAGATTATCATGCACCGATACAGATACTGGATCGGATATCTGATCCAGGCCTTTCATCTGGATCGTTGGATCTGTAAAATTGTCCCATACTGGATCAGATACAATTTACTAAACTTTATTCTAATAATGAGCAGAGAAATAATACATAACTTTACTCTGTAACCCACAAATTACAAACGTTAGACCATTTTTAAGGGTTTTCTGGTCCAAGTTATATCATGTTAGAGGTTTATTGTGTCTGATGATACAATCTTTTGCATTAGTGTCGGTGGATATCAGGTATTGACCCGATCCACAAAGCCCAGATATCGAGATCAGGACTGAAAAAGCTGAATCTTATGTTTGTCCACTCAGGAGAATAATAATCACTGATATGGTAAAAAACTAGCACCAGAGCACCGTGTTTCAGTGGAGGTTAAAGGCTTTTATCGACTATTTTGAAGTTTCTGTGTAGAATTTAGAAACGATTCCTATGTTACAGCTTGTGGGTCTCTTTGTGAATGGCCTCTGTTCAGAGAAATGGTTCAGGATCAGTGAGCTAACAGCTAATCTGAACACAGTTGATGCCTTTAAACTAGTGATGGATTTACGGCTCTTTAAAGGGAGCCGTTCACCTCAGAGTGGTTAAAAAAAACTGGCTCTTTCATGGATTTTTTGCAATATTTTGAAAGAGAAATCTCACGTGGAACTATGTTTGGGGACGCTCTTTGTTGCAACACCTATGTGTGCGTCGCTAATTAGCTTCCCCGATAGAACCGATGGGTTCATGTTGCTCTGCTCACTGATGTTGTTTGTTTGTCGTTGAATGTCGCCTCCTGGCCTCAAACGTCAGTTAAAACAAAACAAATGAACGATTCTTTTAAAGGACTCAGTTCTCCTCGTTCAAAGTGGAGAGCCGTTCAAAAGATTCGACTCGTTCATGAACGTCACATCGCTCCTCAAAACAAATTCAACCTCCTCGATTTCTTAGCGATTGTGACCGTTTTTTTAATAAACCATAACATTGTCAGTTTTTAATTTATAGTTATTCACTGTGGTTATTTACTAGTGCAAACATGGACGTAATTTGGGGGGGTTCAGGGGGGGACGTGTCCCCTGCACTTTTGTAAAAGTCAGTTTTGGGCCCTGTAGTTGTTACTGTCTCTAAAACGCTGTTGTTTTTCGGTGTAGGGTTGATGTCACGGCCTTGTTTTAACAGGCCTCCACCTCCAGCCCTGTACTCAAGCCAGTTGTGTCCTCCATCTTTGAAATCAAAATGTCCTCCTTGCGTGTAAATATAACCAGCAGCAGCTAAAAACCCGTCTAGGAGTCGAGTCCGGTTGGAGATTCTTGTGTAAAGGTTTAGAGATGATGAGCAGCTGAGGTTGGACTCTGTGGTCCAGTGGAACAGGTTTCTGTTTACTAAAGAGACTTTTTTTCTGTATCACCTTCTTTGTTTTTGTGTTTTTTTTTAAACTGCTGCTCTGATTGGTCAAACTGGTCAAAATGTTTTTAGGAACGTGCAAAGCTGACGGTCAAAATGCAGGATTTCAGAAAAAGCTCTCGGCACAAACAGGAGTGACGTCCGATTTGCTTGATTGTCTTCGGTGCGACGAGATGAAGCAAAATAAGGAAGTGAAACAGAAAGTCGGCCTTCGTCACTGGTGGAGATGTTGATGGGACCCGTTAATGTTTCACCATCTGTAAATAAACCCTCAGCTGAGTCGACGGCGTTGAGGAGGAACGTCGGCTCGCAGACGCCTGGAGCTCGTTAAACTCTGTCACTCTCGATTGACTCTCCGTCCTGGTCGACCTCTGTCGTTCTCTTCACCTGAGCAGGTTACTGAGCCACTGCTTCGTGTCCGAGTGAGCATCAGGACGTGTGTCAGAACGCGTTTAGGTCATCACCCTGAAACCAAACCTTTTTATATTTTCAAATTAAAATGAGTACAACGTTTCTTTTGTACTTTTATTTTTTGGTCGATATAAAAAACGTGCTCATTTCTTTGAAGCTTGCAGACCTGGAACACAGAACAATCAGAACGTCTGATTCGGATGAGCTTTTAAGAAATCTCTGACTCATTTTTCTCTCTAAGAACTTCCTGTTTTGATGGTTTTGTGCCTCGTCTAAAGTTTTCAGAGGGATTAAAGAACCTTGAAATTCTAAATCCTCTCAAAAAGGTGTCAAACACCTTATCCAGGTACCTCATAAGAAGCTACTTTATGAAAAGTTGTCCAGCTGGGTAGCTGAGTGGACCGAGGAATTCTCTCAGTTCAGATAAAAATGTGCTAAACGTTTTCTCAGGTTTTGACCGTCAATAAGGTCTTCATTAATGCAAGCTGACTTACAAGTGCAGTGAGTATTAAGTGTTGAACATGTCACCAGTCCTCGTCGTAAATCTACCTCTAAAGGTTCTGCTGACCAGATGTTGGTCCCAACCCATGGAACCAAACATGACGTTCTGTGTAACAAACGGAACGACTCGGAGGAAAAGGAGTTGAGATTCTTCCTGAAATGGATTCTTCGTTGGAGCTTCCAGACGCCTCCTGGAGGAGAAACTGGTCTCAGGTGTTGTTCAGATCCTGGAGGTTCCTCTCTGACCTTTAGATAGATGTTCTGTAGGATTCAGTCAGCTGATTGGCTGCAGCTTGATGTTCTCTCTCTGTAACCAGTAGAGAGGTTCTGCGCTGTGTTTGGGATCGTCGTCCTCCTGGTTTCATCTTCATCCTCCTGTAGAGGCAGCAGCTTTTGATCCACCATGTTTCCATTAATGATCTGAGAGCCAGACCCACACCATGATGCTCCACCTCCACGCTTCAGTAGGTCTGGTGTTGACCTTTGACCTCCTAACATGATGTCATCGTAGAGTTCAGTTCTGGTGTCATGTGACCAGACTAGATCCTCAGGCTGCTCTAAATGGTGAAACTCTTCAACCTGCTGTTTCTCCATCATGGAGTCTTGGGGGTGGAGCTGCTGCAGGACGTGGAGGCTGACATCACTTCCTGTTTTCTTTTTGACCTTCTGAAGCTCCACTAGAGGTCATTGGCTCTTGGACAACTCTTTTCACTCCTCTGTCTGAGATCTTGCATGGAGCTCTTAATTTATGGTGATACAATGGTCCTTTCCAGGGCCGGATCTAGCAGCCCCACTAAGGGGGGCAGGTAGAATATCAGGGGGGCCAGTCTGGACATGCTAAGAATGTTTTGGTCATCACATCCCCCCAATCCCTTAAATGCATCAAAAACTATGACATCATCATATCAGTTCCTCTATCCATAGATTTATGTTCATATCTGATCCCTACCCTCTGCATTTACCCGGGCTTGGGACGGAACAAGTAGGACACTGGCTGATGCCCTGTTGAGGCTGACCTCATCTGGTTAGGTTTGGTTTGTTTAGTTGTTTGTTTTTTTTTTGTGTGTGTGTGTGGGGGGGGGGGTTGTGTTTTTTGTTCTTTTTT
>SSNR01000543.1:146480-198725 GCA_006937965.1 Callopanchax toddi
TTTTCTTAGCATGTGGGCTGGATTAATATGGTTTGCCCGTCACGAGCAACATTAATACAACTGTCATCTCACATTCACTTTACCAATTTAGCTACAGTATATAGCAGCTTCAGCATGAATATTTTTCAAAGTTTGAAGTTAAAATATGGCTGTGACAGTTTTATAAATAGTATTTTCTATATTCTCGTCCTGAGACAGAGAAGAGCTACTTATTTGAGACGTGAGAAACAGTTCTCACCAGTCTCACAAGTGAACACACACACACACATATGTGTGTGTGTGTCTGACATTCAGACACACATATGTATGTATATATATATATATATGTATATATATATATATATATATGTGTGTGTGTGTGTGTATACACAGACACACACACACATATATATGCATATACATAGTGTGTGTATATATTGTGTGTCTGTGTATACACACACAAGTGTGTGTGTATACACAGACACACAATAAACATATAAACATATAAATAAGTGTGTATATCATGGTGACATATTTGTTCAAAATGTCAATTAGTAGCTATAGTAATATTAAACCATGTTCACATTTGATTAATAACTTGCACATTTTAATTATTTAATTTCACCATTTCAAAGTATTAACCATCAGAAACGATGTTTTTCCATTCTAATTAGGATCTTAGGCCTAGATATCAAAACACCATTTTAATCAAATGTTTGAAACAATAAGAGTTCATAAATGTTAATGAAACAAATAAATAATGACAAAAGTTTGTTTTATTTTTACCACTCTATCTATTACAGAGCAGAGCTTCAGTGAGGTATCCTGAACTCTAAATGAACACACGTCACTCCTCACAATGTTTTTAATGGATTCACTGACATGAAGCCTGACTACAGACCAGACAGACCAACCCTGAACAAGGTGTCTGCCATGCTGAGAGCTGAGCACCATGGGAGCTCTGGCTGGGGACTTGAGCTTCAGCTACTAGTGTTCTAATAGGTTGATTCTCCTACAGAGTTGTGTCACGAGCTTTTGACATCCCACGAACTGAGCATGACATTCACAGGGTGTATATAAAATCATAAAGCTGGTGGAGAAATAATTCACTCCCCCAGACAGATGAGTTGGATGTTATAAGTGATGAATTTGAACAACTCACTGGGTCACAAGACGCAGCCTGCTGTTTAAACAGAAAGATGATTTTAGTTCACCTCCAGGCGGTCTGTGATCAACAGGATGGTCCGGTGACATTTTGTTTGGGTATTCTGAGTTGATACACGATGCTCAAGTGTTTTTAATCCCATCAACCTTCAGAAGGCTTTAACTGTCACATTGATACATCCTCCTTGGAGATGATGGTTCCCTGCTCCCCCTGTTGTCAACACACCTTACCAGGAACCTGTGGTCATCTAAGAAGATTCAACTTCCACCATGCCAAGGCCTGTTCAGTTATCCAACCAGGATCAATGAAGACGAGGTGGAGGGCTTTATTTTTAAGGTGCTGGAGGAAACACCAGTTTTTGTTCCCAATGTTGTGTAAGTCTGCACATTATTGCAATGGATTCAGGTGATCTGCTTGATCCATCAGATGAGCTGCCTTCAGGAGATGAAAACCATCCAGATGTTCAGCAGCAGTCAGATCCAGTGAAGAGCTGGTGGCTCCACTGGAACACCTTTAAAAACAAGACATCCATCAAACTGAGCTTCATCTGCAGACAGAGACTGACCCACTTCATTTACCTTTAATTCATCTAAAACAAGTCAAAGTTGGTTTTGTAATTGAACTGTTTTCCATAAACACATGAATATGAACTGTAGCTGCTTTAGAAGAGAATCAAACTTGTTTAGTTAGCTTGACCCCCCCCGGGGGGGGGGGGGGGGGGGGTCAAGTTATTTTACTGTCCACATACGTGGACAGTAAAATAACTTCTATATAAAACCATATTATTTTTAAATCAAAATGTTTTTCAGTTTAGGCTCATATAGATTAATAAAATCAATATTTAAAGAAATATAGAAATGTTTTCATAATGCGTGCATGAAAGGGTTAAGCGTTTCAATTAACAGTCGATGACATCTACGGACCGCATCCCCCACACTTTTGAAAAGCTTGCTACACCCCTGCATCAGAGACTGGCTTTGTTCCAGTTAAACCGTGTTTACGCGTCGGCTACCGGTGCAAGGACTATTTAGCGAGTCGTAACACCGGTCTGGTGTTCAACTGTCTTCAGCTAAGTCTGATAAACGACAAAAACAACATGGAACTAAAACTGAAATACCAATAAAAACCCTTCAGTGAACGTCACTTCCATAAAATAAATCTCCGCTGCAGTTTGAAGTCTTTCTGAGCGATTTTGGTGACGGAGCAGCAGCAGCTAGCTGCTAGCTCTGTGTTAGCTTAGTTAGCACACAGCAGAAGGTAAACACTCGATGTCGGAGCTCTTTGCTGCCACTAGACGTCTGTTTAAAGCCAAAGTAGCCCCAAACAGGCCACGCTGTGTTTTTTACAACTATTTCCTCAATTTTGGGACTTCTGAGTTCTAATTTGGTAAATCCATTAGTGTGTGTTTACATTGCTCCGCCCACAAATATGTCAACATGTCACCTGCGCCAATAAATCGCCCATCGTCGATTTTTGAACTGACGATGGACGATTGGACAAAAGTTACATATCGTCCAACCCTATTACCTAGCTTGTTTGAGGACTCCTCAGTGAACTTTTAAGCACAAAAATCAAGTTAAAAACCAGGCTGAAACTGGAGCTTAACCCCTCTACACCAGGACTGTCCAAAGTCGGGCCTTTCTGCGGCCCCCAAGTAGACTTATGATCCACCAGCACAAGGTGTTGATACATACAGACTCATTAAAATGCATTATGGTCTAATCATTCGGATGGGTACCTTTCACATTTGAATCGATCCGGTACTAATTTCCGGTACCTACGAATCCATACTGGTACTCAAAGTGCCCATGTCCTGGTTTTCCATGTTTTCTGACTTATCTATCATGTTGCAACGTTGAGTTCTCACCTTAAACCTGCCAGAAAGAGCAAAAAACGGCGTCCATCTGTCTCCTAGTCCAGCCAGTGAGAAGCTCTTCCAGATTTCAGACCCAGGTTTCAAACCGTTTTTTTCACTCCAGCCCGCTATGAGGTCATAGTGATCCGGACTTGCTTATATGGTCAATTCTCCGCCCACATGCACGTTCACGACACCTGGAGCGAGGCAGTGCCGCCGCCATTGCCCATAGACCGTGTAGTGTTTAGTTTCAGTTTTGTTTCTCTTTCACGCGACGGCACTGCCCCCTACTGGGCACTGCCCCCTACTGGACACTGCCCCCTACTGGACACTGCCCCCTACTGGGCACTGCCCCCTACTGGGCACTGCCCCCTACTGGACACTGCCCCCTACTGGACACTGCCCCCTACTGCAGCAGAAGTGTCAGGCTGCCAAATAAGGAGAAACCCAGCAGAACCGGAAGGCGGTGCTTTCTTCTGATCTCTGAGTTGCTCGTTAGGAAATAATTACAGCGTATTTTGAGTTCTAATGGTGCAACGCTGATCTAGAGGCATCAAAGATTACACCTGTTTAATAGAAAGTGATTTGAATATGGAGTCATGGGACCTTTAGCGGTACCAATTTTTGATACTATTTGAGTATCTTCTCTAGCTAGGTCGGTGCCTTAAAAAGTTCCGTATTCGGTACCCATCCCTACTCATTTGAGGCCTAACAACACAAAGTAGGTCCTTTATTAACCCTTTGAAGGATGATCACTGAATGCTTTACCCACTGACTGGTTGTGGACTAATAAAGGTTTTTCATTAGGCCCGAGCAGCAAAGCGCTGAAGGCCTCTTGTAATTCCTCTGTTTATTTTTCTTTCTCCCGGCAAAAATGAATTGGCTAGTTGGAGGCCTTAACATATTCAAAAACTCACCAAACTTGGGGGATTTGTAGAACCTGGTGAAAATTTACGTATTTTAAATGCGTCGCAAAAGTCCCCAAAAAACCCACAAGTAATCAAATATGGCTTATAACAGGTTAACCACATTTCTTTCATCTCATGATATCTCAGCGTTGTTGCTGATAATCTCGTCTCGTCTCGTCGTCTTCCTCCTGTCCGGGTCACGGGGGCAGCACCCCAACTAGGGAGCCCCAGACCGCCCTCTCCCCGGCCACCTCCACCAGCAGGACCACAAAGCGTTCCTGGGCCAGATGGAAGATGTACTTTCTCCGTGTCCTGGGTCGACCCTGGGGTAGGACCTGTCTCCTAACCCAGAGTTGCACCCTTTTCCGGCCGAGAACACGGCCTGGTTATCTTAACCTCAGTAGCTCTGTAGCTGGTTTCCAGCAGATCAGGAGAATCTGACTTCCTTCAGATTTGCTGCCTGACCTTTGTAGGATTTTCTGCTCTAACCAGGAAGTTATCTGAGAAGAATCATGCTGTCTCCTGGTATCTGTTCATGTTATCTCTGTTAACTTCCTGTAAACGACTATAAAGTGTTTCTGCATCCATCGATGCTTCAGAGCTCCTCTGTTTTGTGACACGCTGACAATCAGATCCTTGCTGTTAACTGCCTGATTTTTGCTGCGCAGCAAAATAAAGTCCTAGATCAGCAGCAGCATTCAGTTAAAGAACCTAATGAAGACGTTGGTCTCTGATGCTTCGGGATATACGGTTTATGGCCTGATCAGAAAGGAGGTCAGCTCGTCCACAAACAGGAAATGAAACCCTCTGACGCCGCACCTCCTGCTGGTTTCACCGCTGGGAGAGTTTGACTGTTTCTGACGACGCCAGAAGAGAAACTCTAAACTCAGCGGCTTAACGCTGAAACTCTAACCGGATCTTTCTGGCATGCAGAAGCTTCCCATGTTAATTAAGAGGTCATTAGGCGTTTATTAATCCTGTGAAAATGGATCTTTCTATTTCTCGTTCCTGAAACCAGAGATTAAATGTCCCTGCTGCGTTTGGAGGCTGACATCCTCGTCAGTGTGAGTCATGCAGATTCTAAACATTTTATGTGAATAATTATTTTAAATATGTCTCCTTTTAGTTCGAACCAGGCTGGTTTTTAGTGTTTCTGGGTTTAAAACTCATCAGAGGATGAATCCAGGCCAAGCTGGAGTCCGATTTTCAGTCCGGAGAAACTCCGGGGCGGCTGAACGTAGGAAACGCTGACAGGATGTTATTTGTTGACATTTACCCACAAAGGACCCCGGATGTTTCAGGCATGACGGAGTAGCTTTTAATACGTCTCCAACTCCAGCCTGGAGAAGTGGAGGATTGAATACTGTCTGGTAAAGGGCAAAGATTCTGCTACTGCACGTTAAATCAGCCGATTCATCAAACTCGATTATCACTGAAGCTGTTTCAGGTCAGCAGGTAAAGCGGTCACCAGCCCCCGACCGTCCAGAGGACTGGCAGGAGAAGCTTCTGATTTCAGGGTGAAGATGTTTGTGAGCTAGTGGAGGAGAGGAGGTCTGGTCAATATGTGGTTCTGTTCTGGGATCAGAGTCTCCTGTGGAGTCCTCCTCCCTCCAGGTTGGGACTGAATATTAACCCCCTCCTCCTGTTTTTACTCATTGAAGGCACACTGTCACTTTTTCATGTTTTAAATCTTTTCCTTGAGCCAGTCTTATGCAGTGTTAATTTTGACGTGAAATTTTAATTTAGTTTTAGTCTTTTGACAAAAATTATTTTTCATTTTAGTCTAGTTTTAGTCATCCAGTTTGTTTTAGTTTTAGTCGACTAAAATTCGTAACTATTTTAGTCGACTGAAATAGTTACGAATTTTAGTCGACTGAAACAGTTACGAATTTTAGTCGACTGAAATAGTTACGAATTTTAGTCGACTGAAATAGTTACGAATTTTAGTCGACTGAAACAGTTACGAATTTTAGTCGACTGAAATAGTTACGAATTTTAGTCGACTGAAACAGTTACGAATTTTAGTCGACTGAAACGGTTACAAATTTTAGACGACTGAAACGGTTACGAATTTTAGTCGACTAAAACGGTTACGAATTTTAGTCGACTAAAACGGTTACAAATTTTAGTCGACTGAAACGGTTACGAATTTTAGTCGACTAAAATAGTTACGAATTTTAGTCGACTGAAACGGTTACGAATTTTAGTCGACTAAAATAGTTACGAAATTTAGTCGACTGAAATGGTTACGAATTTTAGTCGACTAAAATAGTTACGAATTTTAGTCGACTGAAACGGTTACAAATTTTAGACGACTGAAACGGTTACGAATTTTAGTCGACTAAAACGGTTACGAATTTTAGTCGACTAAAACGGTTACAAATTTTAGTCGACTGAAACGGTTACGAATTTTAGTCGACTAAAATAGTTACGAATTTTAGTCGACTGAAACGGTTACGAATTTTAGTCGACTAAAATAGTTACGAAATTTAGTCGACTGAAATGGTTACGAATTTTAGTCGACTAAAATAGTTACGAATTTTAGTCGACTGAAACGGTTACGAATTTTAGTCGACTAAAATAGTTACGAATTTTAGTCGACTGAAACGGTTACGAATTTTAGTCGACTAAAATAGTTACGAATTTTAGTCGACTGAAACGGTTACGAATTTTAGTCGACTAAAATAGTTACGAATTTTAGTCGACTGAAACGGTTACGAATTTTAGTCGACTAAAATAGTTACGAAATTTAGTCGACTGAAACGGTTACGAATTTTAGTCGACTGAAACGGTTACCAATTTTAGTCGACTGAAACGGTTACCAATTTTAGTCGACTGAAACGGTTACCAATTTTAGTCGACTGAAACGGTTACCAATTTTAGTCGACTGAAACGGTTACCAATTTTAGTCGACTAAATAAAATAGGCATATTTGACTAATATTAATATTTTTTCCTCTGGTGCGTTTATTTTACATTTCTTTAAATGATTTGGGGTAACACTTTACCTTTATTAACGTTAGTGCATTATTAAGTATTAATAAACAAATGGGCCCTTTAATAATGTTCCAAATATTGTTAACTACCGTATTGACTTGAATATAGGATGACCCCAATTATAAGCCCTTCCATAACTTATCTTCGGGGGGGGGGGAACTAAATTCACATTTAAAATAAACTATTTTGTTGAAAATTTGAGGAAGTAGTTTAAATATGATCTCATTTAGAAACCTTTAATATTATTAATTTAATAACAAAGGTCTGTAATGAATATTCTAGTGTGTGTTGAGTTCTGTCAGGATGACACCAGTGATCCTGAGTAATCAAACTGTCAGAACTTTGCTCAGGACGTCAGATCAAACGTCTTCATGAGGCTTTTCCTCACATAGTCTGATCAGCTGTTCTCACGCTGCGGTCCGTCTCCTCCCACAGAACGTGATCTCCACAACGCTCCGTCTTCGGTCATTTCTCTCCATAACTCCATGTTTCCTGTCTCCCTGACAGCTGTTTGATCCTCTGCTGCGTTCATCACTATTATCTTAAACTAGCGTCATAACTCTGCCTCTGTTCTGTTCGTCTGACCCACTTTTAATAAAAGTCTGTTCCTGTCGGCGTCTGCTTGATGTTTACAAACTCTGGCGCGTCTCGACAAGGCGGACTCTGATTGGCTCCTTTCTCATCTACCTCCGCCTGCTCCGATTGCTGATTGGTTCTTTTGTATGTTTGTCACATGCTTCCCGCTTTCTGATTGGATTTCGTCACTGTCAATTCTCATCTCGTCTTTTGTTCCTGACGACAACGTCGGCTAATTTAGTCTTCGTCTTAGTCTTTTTCCGTTTTATATTTTTGAATTTCGTTTAGTTTTTGTTTGGTAAAATATACTCGTGATGAAAAAAATAATGAAAATATTTCATCAACGAAATTAACACTGCTAATATAACTCTTTGCAGTGTTAATGAAAAGTCACTCAGCCAATGGTGCTAACGTTTTTATGGCAGTGATTTAAAATGGACACCAGGGGGAGCCAAAACAAGCAAAACTGCATAGTATACCTTTAATGCTCGATGTCCAAAACACTGGAAACAACCCTGAAAGTTTCTCTTGATCTAAAAGCAAAAAAAAAAGCAGAAAAATTAAAACTTTTAGGATTTTACATCCCAACTCATCCTGTTTAATCCCTAATAAATATTCAGTGTTTATCAGTTAATTACACTAGCTTTAGATTTCTCTGAATAGAAACTTTTCAAGAAGCTACAGAGTAAAATACAACTTTTTTTACACAAAAACACTAAAAACACAGCTAAAAACGGTCTGAATCAGATGTTTTTGTATGAAACGTCACGTTCAAGTGGCGACAGACGCCTCTGAAACCTAATTTCTGACCTTTGACCTTCACAGCAGCTCCTCAGCTCTGTGCTGAAACTCAATGTGGAAGACGCAGCGGCACCATGATGACGGCGTCCAGAGCCAGACTTTATTCAGGCGACGGATCCCGTTTTTAATTTGAGTCGTCAGCAGATCGGCGCCACCCTTCATTAACCCCCCCGACCTCCACGTTAAGTCACATTCAGCCTCTAATTGGGCGTCCAGGTGCGTAATGGATGCTGCGTCTGCGCGGAATAGAGAAGAAGAGATTAACAAACGTGACTTTAGAGGCAGGACGCCCACTAAACACACACAGGAATGACAACGGTTTTCTTATGGATTAAAAGTTTATCTACGCTGAAGGAGGCGTGGCTCGCTCATTTACATCACAAACATTTTACACACAGGACGTCTTCATGGACGTCGTCATTCCTGCAAACTCCTAACGCACTAAAAGAGTAAAGATAAAAGGATAACATACTCTAAGTTTTAAAAGAAGCGACTAGACGGTGAAATAAACTAGAAGTTCCTGAAGAAACTTGGATGTTCCTGGTGCATTGTGGGTAATGTCAAACTTCAGGGTTTTTGTTTCTCTGGAAAAAACTTTTTTTTTTTGCAGCCTCAGCATAATCCGAGCAAAACTGAGGAGAAATGTGCCGAGTGTTCAAAAAGTTGTGAAAGTAACCTAAAGTAACATTAAATTAATAAAGGAAATGATCAACTGAAAAGTAAAAAAAAAAGATAAAATAAATGACGCTGTTCATTCAAATTCTGACTGAATTTTTATTCTGAGCAAATGTGTTCATTTTACATTTTATTTTATTTAGTTTATAAATTTTCTCAGAGAAAATCTGATTTGAAATGAGGATTTTTAAACATTCTTTTGCTTTTTTTTTTTTATTTAGAAAAACAATCTTACCCTGAGAAGTAAAACCTGAGAGTAAATGAGCACAGACGTTCAGAACCAACTGGAGTTTATTCACGTCTCTCCTTAAAGGGATTTTTGGAGGCTGTTTAATTTCTGGCTTCAGTGACACAAGAAAATTAAATTATAAAGGACAATTAAATTATTAGGGATGTATTATTTTATAACCATTAGGACTAGGGATAGATTTCGGTATTGGTTTTTCGATAATATCGGCCGATATCGGCATTAAAATGTAATATCTGTAAATATCGGTATCGGTTTTTGTAATGATGACACACATGACCTTTACATACCGTGCACATATTATACATCAAACTGTTCGGCTACTTCTCCTCTCTCCCAAAATGTCAAAATATAACAAATCTGATGTTTAGTTTTAGAGATATTTTTATTTATTTGGCACACCTTGCATTAAAGTGATGATATGCAGTTTTGCTTGTTTTGGGCGCCCTCTGGTGTCCGTTTTAAATCACTGAATTAAAAAGTTAGCATATTGTTTCAGCTTCTAAACGCCTAAATCAACCTGTTGAAATGTCTCCTCAGCCTTCATAGCTTTCTACAGGAGCGGTTATTTACTCCTTCAAAGAAATCAGCTGTGTTCAAGCAGGGAGAGATGGGAAAAATCAGGAATCATGAGCTAAAAACACTCCAGAGCTAGCATAACAGCTAGCCACTTTGGGTTAGCCTAACCCTCTGAGACACGTGACTTCCTGGGTACCGTGACGGCGACTAGATGGGGCTGAGCGACTTTTCATTAACTCTGTAAAGGGTCATTTTAGCACAGACTGGCTCAAGGAAAAAGATTTAACAATATGAAAAAGTTGCATATTATCACTTTAAATACTGTTTGTCTTTTTTTAGTAAGGACTACCCCGCTTATATCGGTATCGGTTTACATAGGTATCGGTTTATATCTGTATTGATTTATATCGGTATCGGAAATGAAGAGTTAGACAATATCGGATATCGGTTAAAAAAAGCCAATATTGAGCATCCCTAATTAGGACCTTTTGTCTGGTTCAGCTTACCTCGACTACAGTTGTAACTAAATTGAAAAAATTGATGCACTGATATATCGCAATATTTTGTCACAATATATCGATATTCTCACAGCTCAATATCCATTATTAACAATTTCCCTGCAAAAATAAAGTGATAGTTCATTTTTGTGTTGCATTTCAACCTCCGATCGCTTGTCGGCTGCAGCCGTTAGTCCTCAGCAGCTCTCCGCTTCCAGGAAACATCGAGATCTGGTGATAATGAGTGTTAAATGTTCACTCAGCTTTCTGATGAATGAAGAGGAACGGATGCAGCAGCAGCTTTCAAAGCTGATGTTTGGACACATTTTGCTTTAAATGTTGTAAAGACTGTGACAGGAGTTATGGAGTCTGTAAAATCTGCTCTGGCAGAGTCAAATACTCAGGAAACATGACAAATCTGTGAGCACATGTGGCTAGTTACCATGGCGATGTAGCGTTAAAGGCTCTTTTTAGCATAAAGCAAATTGATTCTGCTCAGCGGACGACTGAAGAGGCAACGTTTTGTGTTCAGCACAGAATGTTCCAACAACAAATGTATTGTGTTGCTTGTAGTATCGTGATGTATCGTATCGCTGCCCCTGTATCGTGATGCATATCATATTGCCAATACACACCCCTAGTTGTAACCTATGATTGTAGTTTAGGACTCAAAAGCAGGGTTTATGTTTCCACTGGTTAAATACAAAAATATAACTCTGACTATAAAACATGCATGGAGCTGCTTAACGGCAGCTGAGATGAGACTTTTATCATTTGGTTGATGTTTTTAAGAGGCTTTAATGAAGTTTTCTTAAACTTAACTAAGTATTTTTAGCCAAAAATAAAAACTACTACAAACTGAAAGTTGGGTTGAATACATAATAAAATGTAAAAAGTGAACTTCTGCTTCCTGAGTCGGTGTGAGGGAATCTCCAAAACTCCAGCTGTTAAAATAAATCTTTACTCTTAAAGGAACATTCCTTAACGTGAAGACCTTTAATGGATCAAGTTGTTTTTTTTCTTCTGTAAATAAATGGTTGGAAAAAGACAGAAATATGATCAAATCCCATCCCAGAGCTATGCGTTATGTTTAAATATTCATCTCAGGCTTCAGGTTAGAAATGTTTGATTCTTTATAGGTTGCTGAATAATTTAGTTTCTGATCAGCTTGAAATGGTTGCGGAACAAATCTGAACTGAAATGCAGAAATCCATGTATGATGATGTTAAATGTGATCAGCAGTAAAGGTGAGTTTATTCATGAAGCACGTAGGAGGGCGTTCAACCCACAACCTCGTATAGGTTTAATGTAAGCAGCTGCCACGTTGATGAGAGATTACAGAAACGTTCCAGTGGGCGGCGGCGAATGACTCTTCCTCCTGAAACCTGGGCGGCTACGTGTGAGACTTACCTACAGTCACACGCACGCACGCACGCACAGACTGTTGCTAAACCGTTTACCATCAATAAGCCTTATTTTCTGAGCAGTTTTATGACTTGCTGTTAAGTGAAGGCTGCTGATTCGTCCACATTTTTAAGCCTCCATATGTCCTGCGGCTCTGCTGAGCTGCTAACTTCTTAAACGGGAGTTTTATTTCCCAAACCTAAATGATTCAATCAACACCAGCAGGCGTGTCTCTGGCACCGCTAACGGCTCCAAACGCCGACGCCACATTCTGCTGATGGAGGTTCTTGTTTCAGATGTTATTACTGAAACGACGACGTGTTTCCTAAACTGAAGATGGCTAATGAACATTTAAAACAGCGTCATAGTTTGATGGGTTTTAGATGTTCTGCATCGGATTAGTCTTTAATACGTTTGACCAGGGCCGGATCTATCAGCCCCACTAAGGGGGGCAGGTAGAATATCAGGGGGGCCAGTCTGGACATGCTAAGAATGTTTTGGTCATCACACCCCCCCAATCCCTTAAATGCATCAAAAACTATGACATCATCATATCAGTTCCTCTATCCATAGATTTATGTTCATATCTGATCCCTACCCTCTGCATTTACCCGGGCTTGGGACGGAACCAGTAGGACACTGGCTGATGTCCTGTTGAGGCTGACCTCATCTGGTTAGGTTTGGTTTTTGTTCTTTTTTTTCTCGTTTTATTATTTTTTTGGTCTTTTTTGTGTATTTTTTTTTCTTTTGTATTTTTTGGGGAGGGTTTTATCGTCTGTTTTTTTGTTTGTTCTTTTTTGTGGTTTTTGTTTTGTTTTTTGTTCTTTTTGTGTTTTTTGTTTTTGTTCTCTTTGTGTTTCTGTTGTTCTTTTTGTGGTTGTTTTGTCTTTTTTGTGGTTGCTTTTTGTTCTTTGTGTATTTTTGTGTGGGTTTTTTGGTCATTTTTAGGGTTTTTTTGGTCATTTTTGTGTTTTTTGTTTCTCTTTCTTTCTGTGTCATTCATCAGTAGCTACTTTGAATGAGGACAAACAGAAGAGAGGGCTCACTCTGACCATTTTTCACTGAAATTTGTTATTTCTGCATGCAATCGCATTTGGGGGGGNCCCCCCCCCCCCCCCCCCTGCCCATGCCTATATCCGGCCTCGCGTTTGAGTTTTCCCCCTTTCAGGAATTCTGTATGATTGTTTTTTTTTAATCCATATCAGTGATATTCTGACCCTGTTCTGTGATATAAGACAAGACAATACGTCTCTTTTCCTGTCCCGTAGAGTCCCACACAATTAGAATTGAGCGCCGGTCAGCATTAGCCGACAGCGTTAGACATCCGCTTACGTACAGATGTCAATCACAGAGCGTGCACGAGTGTACTTACACTGATGCAGTGTTGGAGACGTTTCTTATGGACTTTTCTCCACACAGAATGGCAAGACTTGCCAAGGATACACGTTTATTTTGGTCAAGCATTTGAATCTAGAGCGAGGGTTAGAGGTAGGGCTATAGGAAACGGGAGGGGGGCAGAATGGATGTTTTGCGAGGGGCTCTCTTGCTGAAATGCTCCACATATCACCTTTAAGTCAGCTAGAGGTGCGCGTTCATGAATGAAGTTGTTGCTAATCCATCTGTAAACATAAAAGCAGGATGACGGTTTAGGCTGCAATACATGCTTTCCACCTCTAGATGGTGATATCTGACAACTTGAGTGCACCTTTAAGTTTAGGCCCCCTGGAGGTCTGGAGTTTTAAATTCACACTGATACCAGAAAACAAATGTTTTCAGTTCGAAAATGTATTTAGAGAAACAACAAAATCAAATCCGAGCTTTAATCCTAATAACTAGCAAAACTAAAACATGATCAAGTTTGAACGATGTTCTTACTGGTTCAGATAGAAACCACCAGAATCATTTATGTCCTTGACGATATTTAATTTCCTCTCCTTATCAATGTATACAATGAATTACCGAGCTTTTAAACTGTAGTCAGAACTAGGGGTGTAAGAAAATACTGCAATATATCGTGATATTATCTGTCACAATATTATATCGATATCGTGCTATTCGTATCGCGATATTTTGCTGCATTCAAATTAAAAGAAAATTATCCATTTTTATTTGGAAGCATTAATGACAGTGATTTTTGTAATAAAATTAAAAGTATGGCCGCTTGTTGGTGGTTGTTTTCACCTTTGTTCCAGTGGAGGTTTTAGAATGCTGTGACAGTTTTTCTACTTTTAAATATGGTTTTACACATGGTATCGCAATATAGCGCAATATATTGTATCGTCTGTCCTAGGGATGTTTGGTCGATATCGGCATTAAAATGTAATATCGGTAAATATCGGTATCTGTTGTTGTAATGATGACACGCATGACCTTTACATACCGTGCACATGTTACACATCAAACTATTCAGCTGTGTCTCCTCTCTCCCAAAATGTCAAAATATAACAAATCTGATGTAAAGTTTTTGAGATATTTTTATTTATTTGGCACACCTTGCATTAAATACTGTTTTTTAAATTATTTTATGAGGGCTATCACGCGTATATCGGTATCGGTTTATATCGGTATCGGAAATTAAGAGTTAGACAATATCGGATATCGGTTAAAAAACCAATATTGATCATCCATAGCCTGTCCTGTATCGCGATACATATCGTATCACCAGATTCTTGCCAATACAGATCTCTGGTCGGAAAGTCACAACTTTAGCTTGTTTATACTGTAGCTCATTGTTTTGACCCCTTCCGGAGGGTTTTCCACGTCCTAAACCTTAACAACCCCCAGGAGGAGAGATGAGGGGAGGGATTTGTGAGTCGGCTCGCATTAACAAAGATCTCACAAACACAAGGTATTATGTACATTGTGGTATTCAACAGACACAGCCCATGTAGAAAATAACAAATAGTGCTGTTTTTAAAAGTTAAACTTCTCCCAGCTGAGAGCAAAGTTGTGTTTCCTCCAGCTGCCTCCAAGAGCCGCGGTAGAGAGAAATCTTAGCAAACGTTGAGACGTTTTGGAAACTCCCTCCTGAATGTTGTTCACTGGTCCTCAGTGAGATCAGGAGTTTCACTATTTGGTGTTTTAAACCATTTCTGAAGTAATTGGCTACTATTAGGAATTTGGCTTCAGTTTTATAAAAGCTAAAATCAAAACGAACTCAACACGGCGTGACTTTAAGGAAAAGCTTATTTTCTGTTTCTTTATCAGAGCAGTTTGTTTCTAAGCTGGTGTTTTATTGACTGACAGAACCTCATATCTCCAGACTCCTGCACTTAAAGTGCTTACTACCGCGGTGTGCGCTAATGTTTAAATAACTGTGTGCATCAACAGAAGCGCCGCTGCAGCTGAGGAATTAGTTTTTAACTTTTTTTAATATTCCTTGTCTGCTGCGTTGCAAAAAGCGCGATCTGACAGGAAAACAAAAGTCTACGCAGCAGAAGCTTCACCTGAACCGAGGCCTCCTCCTGAGCTCCGTGTTGATCCGGGGTTTCTGCTGATCGGGTCTCTGGGTTCTTACCTGGTTCTGTTTGTAATGAAACTTTGGGAGATCTGATCCCACGTCAGCAGCTCCTGATTAAAGAAACTTGGGAAATAATAATAATGCATCAGGGAGGAGATGATCAGCTTAGAGTCCTTCACATGCTGACCCCGTCTTTCTATTTTCTCATTTTAGGTGATTAGACGAATCCCCCGGACCCTGTCGGATACTCCAGATCAGCACACTGAGGTGAGTGCGTTCAGCCTTTACTCTGCTGCAGCTGTGTGTTCACAGGACAAAGGTTTCACATCATCAGATCCTCTCCTTCTCATGTCAGAGTGCAGCTAAAGATCCAACTTTCCACAGCATTCATTTATTATAACAGCTACCAGTCAGCAGAACTCCCAGAACTCTGAATTAGAGATTCTTATTTCTTTTTTTACCTGAAGGATTTCAGTGATAGACAAGTCATTTATTTCTTGTTTCAGGGTTCGTACAGTCATGAAAAACCTGGGAAAGTCATGGAATTTAAAAATCAAAATTCCAGGCCCTGGAAAAGTTTTGGAATTTTACTACATCTTTTTTCAAACTTAGAAGTAATGCAAAATAAATGAGTAATGGCTCAATAAATAAAAGTCAAGGACCCGTACTTTTTTAGTCAGGCAGCTGAGGTGACACACCTGTCCCCTAGAGGTCTTTAAATGTAGCTCACGGCGTCGGCCGACGGAGCTAATGCCAAAGCGGCTCGTTCGGCGAATAACAAGGCGTGGTTATTCGTGGACAAATTTAGACGCTGGCTGCAAATTAAAGGATGCCAACTCAATACACGCTAAATGTAAGCTATGCAGTGAAACCTTCGGTGTTCGAACACGGCCAGCCATATGAATGGAAAAAGCACGAATTAGCCACGCATGCAAATAGTACTACTACTCCTATCAACCAGTTTTTAGAAGCGAATGCACAGAACACCCCTGCACCAGCTGCAACTACAACTACAACTCAAGGAACTTTAGACTTTTCATCCAAAAACGAGGTACTGAAAGCCGAGATACTGTGGGTGTTAAAAGTTAGAAATTCCCATTACTCCTATAAATCATCAGACATTATTTTATTTTGACTTGAGTTATAGTAAAGCCCTGCAGCTACTTTAAGAATTAACAAGTAAACAGTCTACTAGGGATGCTTGATATTGGCTTTTTCACCAATATCTGATATTGTCTAACTCTTAATATCCGATACCGATATAAACTGATACCGATATAAACCGATACCGATATAAACCGATACCGACATAAACTGATACCGACATAAACCGATACCGACATAAACCGATACCGATATAAACCGATACCGATATAAACCGATACCGATATAAACCGATACCGATATAAACCGATACCGACATAAACCGATACCGACATAAACCGATACCGACATAAACCGATACCGACATAAACCGATACCGACATAAACTGATACCGACATAAACCGATACCGATATAAACCGATACCGACATAAACCGATACCGATATTTAAAAAGCATTATTTAAAAAAAGACACACAGTATTTAATGCAAGGTGTGCCAAATAAATAAAAATATCTCTAAAACTAAACATCAGATTTGTTATATTTTGACATTTTGGGAGAGAGGAGACGTAGCTGAACAGTTTGATGTATAACGTGTACACGGTATGTAAAGGTCACGTGTGTCATCATTACAAAACCGATACCGATATTCATCCCTATCTTGTCAAGCGGCGCTAAGACACTTTATTTTTATTTGAATGACATTAAAATGCACTGCAGATCCTTTATTTCTTTAAGAATTGAACATCTATGTTGACTGTACTGCGTTATTAACAAAGGCACTGAAGCTATTTTTAATGTCTTTTGGAAAACTGAAGCCGTGTTTCTTTTTACGCTTTAAGTAGAATTTACTGTTGTGTTTTCTGAGTAATATTAAATTAATGTGGAGTACTTAAAAATCACGCACAAAGGTTTCTTTTAGTCATGGAAAGTTTGTTAAAGGTTTTGGAAAAGTCATGGAAAATCTTAATTGGAAAGCTGTGTGAACCCTGTTTTAAGGGTTTAAAAAAAATTCCTCAAAAAATGTTTTTTTTTGTTTATCTGGTGGTTTTCTCCTCCTACAACCAGTCTCCAGTAACCATATCGGACCTTTTTGCAGAGCCATTAGTATTCGAACACCAATACTTGTCCTCCAGCTCCTCTTTTGTCTTGAAGCTTTGTGTAACATTTCAGAATGCTGAGGAAAAAACCTTCCGATGGCAGTACGACGCGTGGACTCTGATGAAACATGATGCAGGTTCTTGCACTTGGATTGCTCAGTCTGAAAATAAATAAAAACAAAACAAAGACGGCAGCAGAAACACGAATGCTCCTGGGCGAGCCTCAAACATAACGAAACGCACGCAAAGAGAATCTGAAATCTAAGGATTTACATCCGCAGGGAGGAAAATGTCTCTCTGTTTCTGGGAAAAGAAGCTCCAGTAGAAATGAGGAGGGACTGGTGGAGCTTCGTTCTTCTTAAACGTGTCAAATGAACACGTGAGTAATGTAGATGTGAATATTTACAAGCAGCTTTGTGGCTCATCTGTCACAGTTACTGTAAAACTCACTCGAATACAAAAAACCCATCATTTAAGGTGTTTAAATGCAAAGTTTGTTACTGATTTAGTGTTTTACAAATAAATATGAGCCATCGAAAACTATAAAAGTAGTGATTATAGATAGAAAAACCTGTTCTAAACAGGAATGTTTTGTTGTGTATAAAATATTAATTTTGAATTTGTTCTTTTATACAACCTAAACTACTATTTGGTTATAAAACAAACTGTAATCCAGTTCTATTTAAAATCAGAATCATTCATAAATCTGTTTAGAATAAAGTTTCAGGATCTGTTCAAACTAGGGATGTACCGATACCACTTTTTTAAAAACCGATCCGATACTTAAATCTGAGTACTCGCCGATACCGAGTACCGATACTTCTACCACACAAAAAAATGCAACAAATTGGAATACAGGTTTTGTTTTTTCTTCTCTGCTTTTTACAACAAATAACGGAGTTAGATAAAAAATAAAATATATTAATAAAAATTATCACAAAACTAAAATATAAGGTGAAAAATAACCATTTTCTGTGATTTCACAGTGAAATTATTGCAGTTTTCCACATTTTAACCAAATAAAATGAACTATTTGGCACCATCTCCAGCTCTCAACCCACACTGTTCATCTTTAGCTCAATAGCTCCCCCTAGTGTTCAATATAGGAAACTACAACAGAAATCACAAGTCACAGACAGTAGTGATGTGACGTTCATGAACGAACCGAATCTTTTGAACGGCTCTTCACTGTGAACGAGGAGAACCGAGTCTTTGTAGAGAACCGTTCATTGTTTTGGGGGTGACTGTAAGCACTATGCACGCCTGCTTTGTATTCACTTTTTAATTTCATGGTGAAACAAACAAAAGCCTGTTAATGCAGGCAGGGGGTCTGAGGGTGAAAGGGAGGGGTGTGGAGAGGAGTTATTGTTGGGAAAGGGCTTGGGTGATGAATCGGTTGGAGGTGTGAACGGCTGTTTTTCAATAGGATGAGTTGAAACTTTCAAGATAACAAAAGAAGTCAAGCTGCCTTCATTGTCAAAGGTGCAGCTGTGCCAATGGAACAGACCACTTATCAGTGTTAACTGGTCCCATCACTAACAGACAGTGAAGACACTGGTATCGGTTCCTGGTATCGGGTAACTTTAACCGATATTGATACTGGTATCGGCCTGATACTGGTATCGGCCCATCCCTAGTTCAAACATCTTAAAGCAGACGTTCTATTTAAAAACAGAGAAATGATGTTGGACTTTAGTCAGTTTATCTGTGAGCTAGGTTCAGATCGCTGGTATAAAATGAGTCCTGAATAAAAACCAACCTCATTGAGAGCGAGGAGGATGCCAAGCGTTTGAAGGTTCCGAGGGATTTTTAGTATTTAGTTTGTTTTCTGGACGATCAGCTGGTCTTGTGTTTGTTTTGACTGTTGCATCAGGATGATTCAGACGAGTTTTAGTTTTTCGATTATGATTAAGGAGAGGAGGGTGTTCACTAATGAATTCACCTTTTTCAAACTGTCTGTTTATAAGGTTCAACCTTTGTTTTGTTGATGTAATGTAATAATTATTTGCTCTATTATGCTGCTGATTTTATTTATTTATTTTTTTTATTTTTTATTTTTTTTGGTTTTCAGTTTGAAAAAGACCTCTCCAAAGAGCCGAGTATCAAGTCTGTGAAGGGCTCCAGTGCAGACAGACGTTGAAAAGTTTTGGCGCTTTAGCTCAAAACAATTTGACTTCCGGTGTCGCAACAAGTTAAAACGATGACCGGATTTTGCATTTTAGGTTAAAAAAGGTAAAAATCCATCCCTGTGGTTTTTGTCTTTGTTAAATATCACGTTTTTACTTTTGGCTTTCAACAACTGAAAAACCAAAACTATGCGGTTTATTGTTATTTCTGATTTTATTTTGAAACAGAAAAACCAAAGAAGGAACCGTACACGGATTCACAACCAGCCGTCCTTCTTTGATGAGTGTGACTTTCATTATATTTTTAAAGTTGAGTTATTTGACACAGCGTTCAGCACTTTGGTCGACACCTCGTTGTTTAAATAAAGTTTGAGTTGAGTCCTTTTCTAGTCCAGTCTGGAGGTCCGAGGTGCCCCTAGACCCCACCCCCACTCCGGTTTTACATTGAAACAAATACGCAGGTTTAAACAGGCGTTTTAAAACTATATTTCAGATGTCCCAGTAAGTGATGATGACAGCACATGCTTTTAACCATTGACACCACATTTTTGATGATTTCTTTACTCATCCTTTCAGATTTAGACATGTTCTGATCAGTATGGCTCTATAATGTACACACGCCACAGCTGGGATGCTAAACAACACATCTGTCTGTCGGGCTTGTCGGGCTACTTGAACGCCTGTTGGCAGCGGAGCCAGAGATGTGAGTCTTGCAACATGGCGGCGTTTGTTTTTGCTCCCAGCGCCGCCTCGTTCTGCAGCTCGGTTTGATTTCATAAAGCCACTTCTGTTTCCTCGCTTTAGGAAACGGCTGTGAAATCAGCCTGACTGCTGCAGAAACACGGCGGTCTGTGCCACGGGGCGTTTGAAGCGTTTTTACATCAGTAATACTGAGTGGACAGGAAGAGACGCCTGGATCCAGTCGCACCTGAACCGTGTGCTGCGTAGACCTGAATTCTCCTCCCTGCTTTACTAAGAAATCAACAGCTCAGTGTGTTTGCTGAAAGCGTCTTCTCTGACATAATTTTCTGTAGATTTTATATTATATTAGTTATATAAGTATAAATATAGATTAGTATAAGTTGAAATTTGATTTATTGACTTTTCCTGCTGCAGGTAGTCGATCTACGTTTGCTTGGGAAGAATCCACCAGAGGTTGGGTAGTTTAATAACTGTAATGAGTTGAGTTCATTGGGGGGTGTAGGGTTCCACTACTAGCTTCAGAGCACTCATTTGACACGATGCAACAGGATGTAAAGCTCGTCAGATCACGGGCTGTAACACCAAAACCACAAGGTCTGCAATCAAAGGGGCGTTGGGGCAGAGCGCTCTGGTATGCATGCGGTCTGGTGCACCAGTTATGTGCACCCCTGTTTATTATCTCCTTTAATTTAGGAACGACAAAAATGACTAAAGTCCAGTTTATTAGTTAGGTAAATATGTTGACAGTAGGCTGTGTTAGGGAACTACCTGCTGAAGTGTTCAGATTTTTTTAAATATCCAACTCTTATTTTGAAAATAATTTCTTGAAACTCAAATTAATTTTAAATAAAGTTACTTTTCAAATTTTCTAGTGTGTTACAATTAATTTATAACCTGATAATATTTATACTAATTACTAAACCTCTGGAGTAGGTGAAGTGTCGTCGCGTGAAAGAGAAACTAAACGCTTGCTAAAAGAAAAGAGAAACACGAGAGGATAACTCTGTCTGTGCTACACGGTCTATGGTCAATGGCGGCGGCACTGCCTCGCTCCAGTTGTCGTGAACGTGCATGTGGGCGGAGAATTGACCATATAAGCAAGTCCGGATCACTATGACCTCATAGCGGGCTGGAGTGAAAAAAACGGTTTGAAACCTGGGTCTGAAATCTGGAAGAGCTTCTCACTGGCTGGACTAGGAGACAGATGGACGCCGTTTTTTGCTCTTTCTGGCAGGTTTAAGGTGAGAACTCAACGTTGCAACATGATAGATAAGTCAGAAAACACGGAAAACCAGGACATGGGAAGATTAAATTATGTTTTAAAAATCATAAAATATGGTTTTACACATAGTAACACATTATATCGTATGTCCTGTATTGCGATACTTATCGTATAGCCAGATTCTTGCATATACACTCCCCTATTTATTATACCAAAATGATAATTATTGAGATATATTCACTTTTATGTCTTAAAGAGGAAAAAGAGGCAGATGGTTTATTAATCAGCACATTTCCTACAAGTTTGCTATTTTCCTACAATCTAAATTAAAAATGGGATTTTGTCTTAAAACATAGAAGTCACCCAAATACAGTAGATATAAAGAAAAGAAGTAGGAGTCAGTGAGTGGAGGAGTTCTTAGTAAAGACAAAAATAGTAAACTTTCAAAGTAAACAAGAGGTCCTGAAACTACAGCATCTGGTTTCCTTTTTCAGGGAGAAATCCCATAAAACAGCCGTATAACCGTCTAAAGTTTGAGAAACAGCTCGTAGAGAACTATAAAGTTTGTCTTCACCAAACCCTAATTTTATTTCCTGACAGTATAATGTTCAGGGAGGAATGAGCAGAGAGTTTACTACCGATGGTTCAAGCAGAGATGAAAAGATGGGAGTCAGAGGAAGAGGTGGAGAGACGCAGGAGGGGGAGGCGGTCCGAGGAGAGGAGGACTTCTGGATTAAAATGAAAAGAGGTGGAGAATCAGAAATGGGCAGGTGGAGGGGGGGTGATGGTTTGGTGGGTCTCCAAAGGCTTCCGGCGGCGATGCAGCTGCTTCTGAAGGAAACACCTCAAAGAGCCCCGTTAGCAAAGCCAACAATCCAGGAAGGAAAGCAGCGACAGGAGAACAGGAGGCAGGAATAGAGAAAGGAAAGTAAAAAATGTAACGTTAGAAGAGAAACGGGTAGAAAAACACTCTGTCACGTAAACAAAACTAGAAGAGTCCAATGACCTCAGCTGCTCCTCTAATCAGGAATCAACACCAGAGGACTCACTGAGAGGGATGAACGTTCCCTCACATCGCTCTTCTGAGACGAAACGGGAAACGCGCTGCGAAAATAATTTACCGACCTAATAAAGAATGAACCAATCCATTCATCTGGTAGGAGAATCAGGGAGACGTTCTCATGAGGGAGAGAAGCTAACAACTTCTCAGAGCCAAGCTAACAACTTCCCAGAGCCAAGCTAACAACTTCTCAGAGCCAAGCTAACAACTTCTCAGAGCCAAGCTAACAACTTCTCAGAGCCAAGCTAACAACTTCCCAGAGCCAAGCTAACAACTTCCCAGAGCCAAGCTAACAACTTCCCAGAGCCAAGCTAACAACTTCCCAGAGCCAAGCTAAAAACTTCTAAGAGCCAAGCTAAAAACTTCTCAGAGCCAAGCTAACAACTTCCCAGAGCCAAGCTAACAACTTCTAAGAGCCAAGCTAAAAACTTCTCAGAGCCAAGCTAACAACTTCTCAGAGCCAAGATAACAACTTCTAAGAGCCAAGCTAACAACTTCTAAGAGCCAAGCTAACAACTTCCCAGAGCCAAGCTAAAAACTTCTCAGAGCCAAGCTAACAACTTCTCAGAGCCAAGATAACAACTTCTAAGAGCCAAGCTAACAACTTCTAAGAGCCAAGCTAAAAACTTCTCAGAGCCAAGCTAACAACTTCTCAGAGCCAAGCTAACAACTTCTCAGAGCCAAGCTAACAACTTCTCAGAGCCAAGCTAACAACTTCTCAGAGCCAACATTCCAAGTTTAACATATACAGTACATGTACTGTATGTGTGTGTGTGTGTGTGTGTGTGTGTGTGTGTATGTGTGTGTGTGTGTGTGTGTGTGTGTGTGTGTGTTGTGGGTGTACTGTAGGTACGTGTGTGTTTGTGTGTTGTCGGTGTACTGTAGGTACGTGTGTTGTCGGTGTACTGTAGGTACGTGTGTTGTCGGTGTACTGTAGGTACGTGTGTTTTCAGTGTACTGTAGGTACGTGTGTGTGTGTTGTCGTCAGTGTACTGTAGGTACGTGTGTGTGTGTGTTGTCGTCAGTGTACTGTATGTACGTGTGTGTCGGTGTACTGTAGGTACGTGTGTTGTCGGTGTACTGTAGGTACGTGTGTTGTCGGTGTTCTGTAGGTACGTGTGTTGTCGGTGTACTGTAGGTACGTGTGTGTGTGTGTGTTGTCGGTGTACTGTAGGTACGTGTGTGTGTGTGTGTTGTCGGTGTACTGTAGGTACGTGTGTGTGTGTGTTGTCGGCGGTGTACTGTATGTACGTGTGTGTGTGTGTTTTGTCGTCAGTGTACTGTAGGTACGTGTGTGTGTGTTGTCGGTGTACTGTAGGTACGTGTGTGTGTGTGTTGTCGGTGTGCTGTAGGTACGTGTGTGTGTGTGTTGTCGGTGTACTGTAGGTACGTGTGTTGTCGGTGTACTGTAGGTACGTGTGTTGTCGGTGTACTGTAGGTACGTGTGTGGTCGGTGTACTGTAGGTACGTGTGTTGTCGGTGTACTGTAGGTACGTGTGTGTGTGTGTGTTGTCGGTGTACTGTGGGTACGTGTGTTGTGTGTGTTGTCGGTGTACTGTAGGTAGTGTGTTGTCGGTGTACTGTAGGTGTGTGTTGTCGGTGTACTGTAGGTACGTGTGTTGTCGGTGTACTGTAGGTACGTGTGTTGTCGGTGTACTGTAGGTACGTGTGTGTGTGTGTTGTCGGTGTACTGTAGGTACGTGTGTGTGTGTGTTGTCGGTGTACTGTAGGTACGTGTGTTGTCGGTGTAGTGTAGGTACGTGTGTTGTCGGTGTACTGTAGGTACGTGTGTTTTCGGTGTACTGTAGGTACGTGTGTGTGTGTGTGTCGTCGGTGTACTGTAGGTACGTGTGTGTGTGTGTTGTCGTCGGTGTACTGTAGGTACGTGTGTGTGTGTGTGTTGTCGGTGTACTGTAGGTACGTGTGTTGTCGGTGTACTGTAGGTACGTGTGTTGTCGGTGTACTGTAGGTACGTGTGTTGTCGGTGTACTGTAGGTGCGTGTGTTGTCGGTGTACTGTAGGTACGTGTGTGTGTGTGTTGTCGTCGGTGTACTGTAGGTACGTGTGTGTGTGTGTTGTCGTCGGTGTACTGTAGGTACGTGTGTTGTCGGTGTACTGTAGGTACGTGTGTTGTCGGTGTACTGTAGGTACGTGTGTTGTTGGTGTACTGTAGGTGCGTGTGTGTGTGTGTTGTCGGTGTACTGTATGTACGTGTGTGTGTGTGTTGTCGTCGGTGTACTGTAGGTACGTGTGTGTGTGTTGTTGTCGGTGTACTGTTGGTACGTGTGTTGTCGGTGTACTGTAGGTACGTGTGTTGTCGGTGTACTGTAGGTACGTGTGTTGTCGGTGTACTGTACGTGTGTGTGTGTTGTCGTCGGTGTACTGTAGGTACGTGTGTGTGTGTTGTTGTCGGTGTACTGTAGGTACGTGTGTGTGTGTGTTGTCGGTGTACTGTAGGTACGTGTGTGTGTGTGTTGTCGGTGTACTGTGTGTGTGTGTTGTCGGTGTACTGTACGTGTGTGTTGTCGGTGTACTGTAGGTACGTGTGTGTTTGTGTTGTCGGTGTACTGTAGGTGTGTGTTGTCGGTGTACTGTGGTACGTGTGTTGTCGGTGTACTGTAGGTACGTGTGTTGTCGGTGTACTGTAGGTACGTGTGTGTGTGTGTTGTCGGTGTACTGTAGGTACGTGTGTGTTTGTGTTGTCGGTGTACTGTGTGTGTGTGTTGTCGGTGTACTGTATGTGTGTGTTGTCGGTGTACTGTAGGTACGTGTGTGTGTGTGTGTTGTCGGTGTACTGTAGGTACGTGTGTGTGTGTTGTCGTCGGTGTACTGTAGGTACGTGTGTGTGTGTTGTCGTCGGTGTACTGTAGGTACGTGTGTGTGTGTGTGTTGTCGGTGTACTGTATGTGTGTGTTGTCGGTGTACTGTATGTGTGTGTTGTCGGTGTACTGTATGTGTGTGTTGTCGGTGTACTGTAGGTACGTGTGTGTTTGTGTGTTGTCGTCAGTGTACTGTAGGTACGTGTGTGTGTGTTGTCGTCGGTGTACTGTAGGTACGTGTGTGTGTGTGTGTCGTCGGTGTACTGTAGGTACGTGTTTGTGTGTGTGTGTGTGTGTGTGTGTGTGTGTGTGTGTGTGTGTGTGTGTGTGTGTGTGTGTGTTGTCGGTGTACTGTAGGTACGTGTGTGTGTGTGTGTTGTCGGTGTACTGTAGGTACGTGTGTGTGTGTGTTGTCGGTGTACTGTATGTACGTGTGTGTGTGTGTGTTGTCGTCGGTGTACTGTAGGTACGTGTGTGTGTGTGTTGTCGTCGGTGTACTGTAGGTACGTGTGTGTGTGTGTGTTGTCGGTGTACTGTAGGTACGTGTGTGTCGGTGTACTGTAGGTACGTGTGTTGTCGGTGTACTGTAGGTACGTGTGTTGTCGGTGTACTGTAGGTACGTGTGTGTTTGTGTTGTCGGTGTACTGTAGGTACGTGTGTGTGTGTGTGTTGTCGGTGTACTGTAGGTACGTGTGTGTGTGTGTTGTCGTCAGTGTACTGTATGTACGTGTGTGTGTGTGTTGTCGGTGTACTGTATGTACGTGTGTGTGTGTGTTGTCGGTGTACTGTAGGTACGTGTGTGTGTGTGTGTTGTCGGTGTACTGTAGGTACGTGTGTTGTCGGTGTACTGTAGGTACGTGTGTTGTCGGTGTACTGTAGGTACGTGTGTTGTCGGTGTACTGTAGGTACGTGTGTTGTCGGTGTACTGTAGGTACGTGTGTGTGTGTTGTCGTCGGTGTACTGTAGGTACGTGTGTGTGTGTTGTCGTCGGTGTACTGTAGGTACGTGTGTGTGTGTTGTCGTCGGTGTACTGTAGGTACGTGTGTGTGTGTGTTGTCGTCAGTGTACTGTATGTACGTGTGTGTGTGTGTTGTCGGTGTACTGTATGTACGTGTGTGTGTGTGTTGTCGGTGTACTGTAGGTACGTGTGTGTGTGTTGTCGTCGGTGTACTGTAGGTACGTGTGTGTGTGTGTGTCGTCGGTGTACTGTAGGTACGTGTGTTGTCGGTGTACTGTAGGTACGTGTGTTGTCGGTGTACTGTAGGTACGTGTGTTGTCGGTGTACTGTAGGTACGTGTGTTGTGTGTGTTGTCGGTGTACTGTAGGTACGTGTGTGTGTGTTGTCGTCGGTGTACTGTAGGTACGTGTGTGTGTGTTGTCGGTGTACTGTATGTGTGTGTTGTCGGTGTACTGTGTGTGTGTGTTGTCGGTGTACTGTATGTGTGTGTGTGTGTGTTGTCGGTGTACTGTAGGTACGTGTGTGTGTCGGTGTACTGTAGGTACGTGTGTTGTCGGTGTACTGTAGGTACGTGTGTGTGTGTGTTGTCGTCGGTGTACTGTAGGTACGTGTGTGTGTGTGTGTTGTCGGTGTACTGTAGGTACGTGTGTGTGTGTGTTGTCGGTGTACTGTAGGTACGTGTGTGTGTGTGTTGTCGGTGTACTGTAGGTACGTGTGTGTGTGTGTGTTGTCGGTGTACTGTAGGTACGTGTGTGTGTGTTGTCGTTGGTGTACTGTAGGTACGTGTGTGGTGTGTGTTGTCGGTGTACTGTCTGTGTGTGTTGTCGGTGTACTGTATGTGTGTGTTGTCGGTGTACTGTATGTGTGTGTTGTCGGTGTACTGTAGGTACGTGTGTGTGTGTGTTGTCGGTGTACTGTAGGTACGTGTGTGTGTGTGTTGTCGGTGTACTGTAGGTACGTGTGTGTGTGTGTGTGTGTGTGTGTGTGTGTTGTCGGTGTACTGTAGGTACGTGTGTGTGTGTGTTGTCGGTGTACTGTAGGTACGTGTGTGTGTGTGTTGTCGGTGTACTGTAGGTACGTGTGTGTGTGTGTTGTCGGTGTACTGTATGTGTGTGTTGTCGGTGTACTGTGTGTGTGTGTTGTCGGTGTACTGTATGTGTGTGTTGTCGGTGTACTGTAGGTACGTGTGTGTGTGTGTTGTCGGTGTACTGTAGGTACGTGTGTGTTGTGTGTGTTGTCGGTGTACTGTAGGTACGTGTGTTGGCGGTGTCCTGTAGGTACGTGTGTTGTCGGTGTCCTGTAGGTACGTGTGTGTGTGTGTTGTCGGTGTACTGTAGGTACGTGTGTGTGTGTGTTGTCGGTGTACTGTGGGTACGTGTGTGTGTGTTGTCGTGTACTGTATGTGTGTGTTGTCGGTGTACTGTATGTGTGTGTTGTCGGGGTACTGTATGTGTGTGTTGGCGGTGTACTGTAGGTACGTGTGTGTGTGTTGTCGTCAGTGTACTGTATGTACGTGTGTGTGTGTGTTGTCGGTGTACTGTATGTACGTGTGTGTGTGTGTTGTCGGTGTACTGTAGGTACGTGTGTTGTCGGTGTACTGTAGGTACGTGTGTTGTCGGTGTACTGTAGGTACGTGTGTTGTCGGTGTACTGTGGGTACGTGTGTATGTGTGTGTTGTCGGTGTACTGTAGGTACGTGTGTGTGTGTGTTGTCGTCAGTGTACTGTATGTACGTGTGTGTGTGTGTTGTCGGTGTACTGTATGTACGTGTGTGTGTGTGTTGTCGGTTACTGTAGGTACGTGTGTTGTCGGTGTACTGTAGGTACGTGTGTTGTCGGTGTACTGTAGGTACGTGTGTGTTTGTTGTTGTCGGTGTACTGTAGGTACTGTGTGTGTGTGTTGTCGGTGTACTGTATGTGTGTGTTGTCGGTGTACTGTACGTGTGTGTTGTCGGTGTACTGTATGTGTGTGTTGTCGGTGTACTGTAGGTACGTGTGTGTGTGTGTTGTCGGTGTACTGTAGGTACGTGTGTTGTCGGTGTCCTGTAGGTACGTGTGTTGTCGGTGTACTGTAGGTCCGTGTGTTTGTGTGTTGTCGGTGTACTGTAGGTACGTGTGTTTGTGTGTGTTTTCGGTGTTTTGTGGGTACGTGTGTGTTTGTGTTGTCGGTGTACTGTAGGTACGTGGGTGTGTGTGTTGTCGGTGTACTGTAGGTACGTGTGTGTGTGTGTTGTCGGTGTACTGTAGGTACGTGTGTTGTCGGTGTACTGTGGGTACGTGTGTTGTCGGTGTACTGTAGGTGCGTGTGTTGTCGGTGTACTGTAGGTACGTGTGTATGTGTGTGTTGTCGGTGTACTGTAGGTACGTGTGTGTGTGTGTTGTCGGTGTACTGTATGTGTGTGTTGTCGGTGTACTGTATGTGTGTGTTGTCGGTGTACTGTAGGTACATGTGTTGTCGGTGTACTGTAGGTACGTGTGTTGTCGGTGTACTGTAGGTACGTGTGTGTGTGTGTGTTGTCGGTGTACTGTAGGTACGTGTGTTGTTGGTGTACTGTAGTTACGTGTGTTGTCGGTGTACTGTAGGTACGTGTGTTGTCGGTGTACTGTAGGTACGTGTGTTTGTGTGTTGTCGGTGTACTGTAGGTACGTGTGTGTTTGTGTGTTGTCGGTGTACTGTAGGTACGTGTGTTTTCGGTGTACTGTAGGTGTGTGTTGTCGGTGTACTGTAGGTACGTGTGTTGTCGGTGTACTGTAGGTACGTGTGTGTGTGTTGTTGTCGGTGTACTGTAGGTACGTGTGTGTGTGTTGTCGTCGGTGTACTGTAGGTACGTGTGTGTCGGGGTACTGTGGGTACGTGTGTGTTTGTGTGTTGTCGGTGTACTGTAGGTACGTGTGTGTTTGTGTGTTGTCGGTGTAGTGTAGGTACGTGTGTTGTCGGTGTACTGTAGGTACGTGTGTTTGTGTGTTGTCGGTGTACTGTAGGTACGTGTGTGGTGTGTGTTGTCGGTGTTCTGTAGGTACGTGTGTTGTCGGTGTTCTGTAGGTACGTGTGTTTGTGTGTTGTCGGTGTACTGTAGGTACGTGTGTATGTGTGTGTTGTCGGTGTACTGTAGGTACGTGTGTGTGTGTGTGTTGTGGGTGTACTGTGTGTGTGTGTTGTGGGTGTACTGTAGGTGTGTGTTGTCGGTGTGCTGTATGTGTGTGTTGTCGGTGTACTGTAGGTACGTGTGTGTGTGTGTTGTCGTCAGTGTACTGTAGGTACGTGTGTGTGTGTGTTGTCGTCGGTGTACTGTAGGTACGTGTGTGTGTGTGTTGTCGGTGTGGTGTATGTGTGTGTGTGTGTGTGTGTGTGTGTGTGTGTGTGTTGTCGGTGTACTGTAGGTACGTGTGTGTGTGTTGTCGTCGGTGTACTGTAGGTACGTGTGTGTGTGTGTTGTCGGTGTACTGTAGGTACGTGTGTGTGTGTGTTGTCGGTGTACTGTAGGTACGTGTGTGTGTGTGTGGGTGTTGTCGGTGTGCTGTAGGTAGTGTGTTGTCGGTGTACTGTAGGTACGTGTGTGTGTGTGTTGTCGGTGTACTGTAGGTACGTGTGTGTGTGTGTTGTCGGTGTACTGTAGGTACGTGTGTGTGTGTGTTGTCGGTGTACTGTAGGTACGTGTGTTGTCGGTGTACTGTAGGTACGTGTGTTGTCGGTGTACTGTAGGTACGTGTGTTGTCGGTGTACTGTAGGTACGTGTGTGTGTGTGTTGTCGGTGTACTGTAGGTACGTGTGTGTTTGTGTTGTCGGTGTACTGTAGGTATGTGTGTGTTTGTGTTGTCGGTGTACTGTGGGTGCGTGTGTTGTCGGTGTACTGTAGGTACGTGTGTTGTCGGTGTACTGTAGGTACGTGTGTTGTCGGTGTACTGTAGGTACGTGTGTATGTGTGTGTTGTCGGTGTACTGTAGGTACGTGTGTGTGTGTGTGTTGTCGGTGTACTGTAGGTACGTGTGTGTGTGTGTGTTGTCGGTGTACTGTAGGTACGTGTGTTGTCGGTGTACTGTAGGTACGTGTGTTGTCGGTGTACTGTAGGTACGTGTGTTGTCGGTGTACTGTAGGTACGTGTGTTGTCGGTGTACTGTAGGTACGTGTGTGTGTGTGTTGTCGGTGTACTGTAGGTACGTGTGTGTGTGTGTTGTCGGTGTACTGTAGGTACGTGTGTGTTTGTGTTGTCGGTGTACTGTAGGTACGTGTGTTGTCGGTGTACTGTAGGTACGTGTGTTGTCGGTGTACTGTAGGTACGTGTGTGTTTGTGTGTTGTCGGTGTACTGTAGGTACGTGTGTGTTTGTGTGTTGTCGGTGTACTGTAGGTACGTGTGTGTGTGTGTTGTCGGTGTACTGTAGGTACGTGTGTTGTCGGTGTACTGTAGGTACGTGTGTTGTCGGTGTACTGTAGGTACGTGTGTATGTGTGTGTTGTCGGTGTACTGTAGGTACGTGTGTGTGTGTGTTGTCGGTGTACTGTAGGTACGTGTGTGTGTGTGTTGTCGGTGTACTGTAGGTACGTGTGTTGTCGGTGTACTGTAGGTACGTGTGTGTGTGTGTTGTCGGTGTACTGTAGGTACGTGTGTGTTTGTGTTGTCGGTGTACTGTAGGTCGTGTGTTGTCGGTGTACTGTAGGTACGTGTGTGTGTGTGTTGTCGGTGTACTGTAGGTACGTGTGTGTGTGTGTTGTCGGTGTACTGTAGGTACGTGTGTTGTCGGTGTACTGTAGGTACGTGTGTTGTCGGTGTACTGTAGGTACGTGTGTTGTCGGTGTACTGTAGGTACGTGTGTGTGTGTGTTGTCGGTGTACTGTAGGTACGTGTGTGTGTGTGTTGTCGGTGTACTGTAGGTACGTGTGTGTGTGTGTTGTCGGTGTACTGTAGGTACGTGTGTATGTGTGTGTTGTCGGTGTACTGTAGGTACGTGTGTGTGTGTGTTGTCGGTGTACTGTAGGTACGTGTGTGTTTGTGTTGTGGGTGTATTGTGTGTGTGTGTTGTCGGTGTACTGTAGGTGTGTGTTGTCGGTGTACTGTAGGTACGTGTGTTGTCGGTGTACTGTAGGTACGTGTGTTGTCGGTGTACTGTAGGTACGTGTGTTGTCGGTGTACTGTAGGTACGTGTGTTGTCGGTGTACTGTAGGTACGTGTGTTGTCGGTGTACTGTAGGTACGTGTGTATGTGTGTGTTGTCGGTGTACTGTAGGTACGTGTGTGTGTGTGTTGTCGGTGTACTGTAGGTACGTGTGTGTGTGTGTTGTCGGTGTACTGTAGGTACGTGTGTTTTCGGTGTACTGTAGGTACGTGTGTTGTCGTTGTACTGTAGGTACGTGTGTATGTGTGTGTTGTCGGTGTACTGGAGGTGCGTGTGTGTGTGTGTTGTCGGTGTACTGTGTGTGTGTGTTGTCGGTGTACTGTACGTGTGTGTTGTCGGTGTACTGTGTGTGTGTGTTGTCGGTGTACTGTAGGTACGTGTGTGTGTGTGCTGTGTGTGTGTGTGTGTGTGTGTGTGTGTGTGTGTGTTGTCGGTGTACTGTAGGTACGTGTGTGTGTGTTGTCGGTGTACTGTAGGTACGTGTGTGTGTGTGTTGTCGGTGTACTGTAGGTACGTGTATGTGTGTGTTGTCGGTGTACTGTAGGTACGTGTGTGTGTGTGTTGTCGGTGTACTGTAGGTACGTGTGTGTTTGTGTTGTCGGTGTACTGTAGGTACGTGTGTGTTTGTGTTGTCGGTGTACTGTAGGTACGTGTGTGTGTGTGTGTGTGTTGTCGGTGTACTGTAGGTACGTGTGTTGTCGGTGTACTGTAGGTACGTGTGTTGTCGGTGTACTGTAGGTACGTGTGTGTGTGTGTGTTGTCGGTGTACTGTAGGTACGTGTGTGTGTGTGTTGTCGGTGTACTGTACGTGTGTGTTGTCGGTGTACTGTAGGTAGGTGTTGTCGGTGTACTGTGTGTGTGTGTTGTTGGTGTATTGTAGGTACGTGTGTGTGTGTGTTGTCGGTGTACTGTAGGTACGTGTGTTTTCGGTGTACTGTAGGTACGTGTGTGTGTGTGTGTGTGTTGTCGGTGTACTGTAGGTACGTGTGTTGTCGGTGTACTGTAGGTACGTGTGTTGTCGGTGTACTGTAGGTACGTGTGTGTGTGTGTTGTCGGTGTACTGTAGGTACGTGTGTGTGTGTGTTGTCGGTGTACTGTAGGTACGTGTGTGTGTGTGTGGTTGGTGTACTGTGTGTGTGTGTTGTCGGTGTACTGTACGTGTGTGTTGTCGGTGTACTGTATGTGTGTGTTGTCGGTGTACTGTATGTGTGTGTTGTCGGTGTACTGTAGGTACGTGTGTGTGTGTGTTGTCGTCGGTGTACTGTAGGTACGTGTGTGTGTGTGTGTTGTCGGTGTACTGTAGGTACGTGTGTGTGTGTGTGTTGTCGGTGTACTGGAGGTACGTGTGTGTTTGTGTTGTCGGTGTACTGTACGTGTGTGTTGTCGGTGTACTGTACGTGTGTGTTGTCGGTGTACTGTGTGTGTGTGTTGTCGGTGTACTGTAGGTACGTGTGTCTGTGTGTTGTTGGTGTACTGTAGGTACGTGTGTGTTTGTGTTGTCGGTGTACTGTGTGTGTGTGTTGTCGGTGTACTGTACGTGTGTGTTGTCGGTGTACTGTACGTGTGTGTTGTCGGTGTACTGTAGGTACGTGTGTGTGTGTTGTCGGTGTACTGTAGGTACGTGTGTGTGTGTGTTGTCGGTGTACTGTAGGTATGTGTGTGTGTGTGGTCGGGGTACTGTAGGTACGTGTGTGTGTGGTTGTTGGTGTACTGTAGGTACGTGTGTGTTTGTGTTGTCGGTGTACTGTACGTGTGTGTTGTCGGTGTACTGTACGTGTGTGTTGTCGGTGTACTGTATGTGTGTGTTGTCGGTGTACTGTAGGTACGTGTGTGTGTGTGTTGTCGGTGTACTGTAGGTACGTGTGTATGTGTGTTGTCGGTGTACTGTAGGTACGTGTGTGTGTGTGTTGTCGGTGTACTGTAGGTACGTGTGTGTGTGTGTTGTCGGTGTACTGTAGGTACGTGTGTGTTGTCGGTGTACTGTGTGTGTGTGTTGTCGGTGTACTGTACGTGTGTGTTGTCGGTGTACTGTAGGTACGTGTGTGTGTGTGTTGTCGGTGTACTGTAGGTACGTGTGTGTGTGTGTTGTCGGTGTACTGTAGGTACGTGTGTGTGTGTGTTGTCGGTGTACTGTAGGTACGTGTGTGTGTGTGTTGTCGGTGTACTGTGTGTGTGTGTTGTCGGTGTACTGTACGTGTGTGTTGTCGGTGTACTGTAGGTGCGTGTGTGTGTGTGTTGTTGGTGTACTGTAGGTACGTGTGTGTGTGTGTTGTCGGTGTACTGTGTGTGTGTGTTGTCGGTGTAGTGTACGTGTGTGTTGTCGGTGTAGTGTGTGTGTGTGTTGTCGGTGTACTGTAGGTACGTGTGTATGTGTGTGTTGTCGGTGTACTGTAGGTACGTGTGTATGTGTGTGTTGTCGGTGTACTGTAGGTACGTGTGTGTGTGTGTTGTCGGTACTGTGTGTGTGTGTTGTCGGTGTACTGTAGGTACGTGTGTGTTTGTGTTGTCGGTGTACTGTACGTGTGTGTTTGTGTTGTCGGTGTACTGTGTGTGTGTGTTGTCGGTGTACTGTATGTGTGTGTTGTCGGTGTACTGTATGTGTGTGTTGTCGGTGTACTGTAGGTACGTGTGTGTGTGTGTTGTCGGTGTACTGTAGGTACGGTGTGTGTGTGTTGTCGGTGTACTGTAGGTACGTGTGTGTTGTCGGTGTACTGTATGTGTGTGTTGTCGGTGTACTGTACGTGTGTGTTGTCGGTGTACTGTATTTGTGTGTTGTCGGTGTACTGTAGGTACGTGTGTGTGTGTGTTGTTGGTGTACTGTAGGTACGTGTGTGTGTGTGTTGTCGGTGTACTGTATGTGTGTGTTGTCGGTGTACTGTAGGTACGTGTGTGTGTGTGTTGTCGGTGTAGTGTAGGTGTGTGGTCGGTGTACTGTACGTGTGTGTTGTCGGTGTACTGTGTGTGTGTGTTGTCGGTGTACTGTGTGTGTGTGTTGTCGGTGTACTGTAGGTACGTGTGTGTTTGTGTTGTCGGTGTTCTGTAGGTGTGTGTTGTGTGTTGTCGGTGTACTGTAGGTACGTGTGTGTGTGTGTTGTCGGTGTACTGTGTGTGTGTGTTGTCGGTGTACTGTATGTGTGTGTTGTCGGTGTACTGTAGGTACGTGTGTGTGTGTGTTGTCGGTGTACTGTAGGTACGTGTGTATGTGTGTTGTCGGTGTACTGTAGGTACGTGTGTGTTTGTGTTGTCGGTGTATGTACGTGTGTGTTGTCGGTGTACTGTGTGTGTGTGTTGTCGGTGTACTGTACGTGTGTGTTGTCGGTGTACTGTAGGTACGTGTGTGTTGTGTTGTCGGTGTACTGTAGGTACGTGTGTGTGTGTGTTGTCGGTGTACTGTAGGTACGTGTGTGTTTGTGTTGTCGGTGTACTGTGTGTGTGTGTTCTCGGTGTACTGTGTGTGTGTGTTGTCGGTGTACTGTACGTGTGTGTTGTCGGTGTACTGTATGTGTGTGTTGTCGGTGTTCTGTTGTGTGTGTTGTCGGTGTACTGTAGGTACGTGTGTGTTGGTGTTGTCGGTGTACTGTAGGTGTGTGTTGTCGGTGTATGTACGTGTGTGTTGTCGGTGTACTGTGTGTGTGTGTTGTCGGTGTACTGTATGTGTGTGTTGTCGGTGTACTGTAGGTCTGTATGTGTGTGTTGTCGGTGTACTGTAGGTACGTGTGTGTGTGTGTTGTCGGTGTATGTACGTGTGTGTTGTCGGTGTACTGTGGGTGTGTGTTGTCGGTGTACTGTATGTGTGTGTTGTCGGTGTACTGTAGGTACTGTGTGTGTGTGTTGTCGGTGTACTGTACGTGTGTGTTGTCGGTGTACTGTAGGTACGTGTGTGTTTGTGTTGTCGGTGTACTGTACGTGTGTGTTGGCGGTGTATGTACGTGTGTGTTGTCGGTGTACTGTGTGTGTGTGTTGTCGGTGTACTGTATGTGTGTGTTGTCGGTGTACTGTAGGTACGTGTATGTGTGTGTTGTCGGTGTACTGTAGGTATGTGTGTGTGTGTGTTGTCGGTGTACTGTAGGTACGTGTATGTGTGTGTTGTCGGTGTACTGTAGGTACGTGTGTGTGTGTTGTCGGTGTACTGTAGGTACGTGTGTGTGTGTGTTGTCGGTGTACTGTACGTGTGTGTTGTCGGTGTACTGTAGGTACGTGTATGTGTGTGTTGTCGGTGTACTGTAGGTACGTGTGTGTGTGTGTTGTCGGTGTACTGTACGTGTGTGTTGTCGGTGTACTGTGTGTGTGTGTTCTCGGTGTACTGTGTGTGTGTGTTGTCGGTGTACTGTATGTGTGTGTTGTCGGTGTACTGTATGTGTGTGTTGTCGGTGTACTGTAGTTACGTGTGTGTGTGTGTTGTCGGTGTACTGTAGGTACGTGTGTGTTTGTGTTGTCGGTGTACTGTAGGTACGTGTGTTGTCGGTGTACTGTAGGTACGTGTGTTGTCGGTGTACTGTAGGTACGTGTGTGTGGTCGGTGTACTGTGTGTGTGTGTTGTCGGTGTACTGTACGTGTGTGTTGTCGGTGTACTGTATGTGTGTGTTGTCGGTGTACTGTAGATATGTGTGTGTGTGTGTGTGTGTGTGTGTGTGTGTGTTGTCGGTGTACTGTAGGTACGTGTGTGTGTGTGTTGTCGGTGTACTGTAGGTACGTGTGTGTGTGTGTGTTGTCGGTGTACTGTAGGTGTGTGTTGTCGGTGTACTGTAGGTACGTGTGTGTTTGTGTTGTCGGTGTACTGTACGTGTGTGTTGTTGGTGTACTGTAGGTACGTGGGTGTGTGTGTTGTCGGTGTACTGTAGGTTCGTGTGTGTGTGTGTTGTCGGTGTACTGTAGGTACGTGTGTTGTCGGTGTACTGTAGGTACGGGTGTTGTCGGTGTACTGTAGGTGTGTGTTGTCGGTGTACTGTGTGTTTGTGTTGTCGGTGTACTGTATGTGTGTGTTGTCGGTGTACTGTAGGTACGTGTGTGTGTGTGTTGTCGGTGTACTGTAGGTACGTGTGTGTGTGTGGTTGTCGGTGTACTGTAGGTACGTGTGTGTTTGTGTTGTCGGTGTACTGTACGTGTGTGTTGTCGGTGTACTGTACGTGTGTGTTGTCGGTGTACTGTACGTGTGTGTTGTCGGTGTACTGTATGTGTGTGTTGTCGGTGTACTGTATGTGTGTGTTGTCGGTGTACTGTAGGTACGTGTGTGTGTGTGTTGTCGGTGTTCTGTAGGTACGTGTGTGCGTGTGTTGTCGGTGTACTGTATGTGTGTGTTTCGGTGTACTGTATGTGTGTGTTGTCGGTGTACTGTAGGTGTGTGTGTGTGTGTTGTCGGTGTACTGTAGGTACGTGTGTGTGTGTTGTACTGTAGGTACGTGTGTGTTGTCGGTGTACTGTATGTGTGTGTTGTCGGTGTACTGTACGTGTGTGTTGTCGGTGTACTGTAGGTACGTGTGTGTGTGTGTTGTTGGTGTACTGTAGGTACGTGTGTGTGTGTGTTGTTGGTGTACTGTAGGTACGTGTGTGTGTGTGTTGTCGGTGTACTGTAGGTACGTGTGTGTGTGTGTTGTCGGTGTACTGTACGTGTGTGTTGTCGGTGTACTGTACGTGTGTGTTGTCGGTGTACTGTACGTGTGTGTTGTCGGTGTACTGTGTGTGTGTGTTGTCGGTGTACTGTAGGTACGTGTGTTTGTGTGTGTTGTCGGTGTACTGTAGGTACGTGTGTGTGTGTGTTGTCGGTGTACTGTAGGTACGTGTGTGTGTGTGTTGTCGGTGTACTGTACGTGTGTGTTGTCGGTGTACTGTACGTGTGTGTTGTCGGTGTACTGTATGTGTGTGTTGTCGGTGTACTGTAGGTACGTGTGTGTGTGTGTTGTCGGTGTACTGTACGTGTGTGTTGTCGGTGTACTGTATGTGTGTGTTGTCGGTGTACTGTAGGTACGTGTATGTGTGTGTTGTCGGTGTACTGTAGGTACGTGTGTGTTTGTGTTGTTGGTGTACTGTACGTGTGTGTTGTCGGTGTACTGTATGTGTGTGTTGTCGGTGTACTGTATGTGTGTTGTCGGTGTACTGTACGTGTGTGTTGTCGGTGTACTGTGTGTGTGTGTTGTCGGTGTACTGTGTGTGTGTGTTGTCGGTGTACTGTATGTGTGTGTTGTCGGTGTACTGTGTGTGTGTGTTGTCGGTGTACTTTAGGTACGTGTGTGTGTGTGTGTTGTCGGTGTACTGTAGGTACGTGTGTGTGTGTGTTGTTGGTGTACTGTAGGTACGTGTGTGTTTGTGTTGTCGGTGTACTGTGTGTGTGTGTTGTCGGTGTACTGTACGTGTGTGTTGTCGGTGTACTGTAGGTACGTGTGTGTGTGTGTTGTCGGTGTACTGTAGGTACGTGTGTGTGTGTGTTGTCGGTGTACTGTAGGTACGTGTGTGTTGTCGGTGTACTGTAGGTACGTGTGTGTGTTTGTGTTGTCGGTGTACTGTAGGTACGTGTGTGTGTGTTGTCGGTGTACTGTAGGTGCGTGTGTGTTTGTGTTGTCGGTGTACTGTAGGTGTGTGTGTTTGTGTTGTCGGTGTACTGTAGGTACGTGTGTGTTTGTTGTTGGTGTACTGTAGGTGCGTGTGTGTGTGTTTGTCGGTGTAGTGTAGGTACGTGTGTGTGTGTGTTGTCGGTGTACTGTAGGTACGTGTGTGTGTGTGTTGTCGGTGTACTGTAGGTACGTGTGTGTGTGTGTTGTCGGTGTACTGTAGGTACGTGTGTGTGTGTGTGTTGTCGGTGTACTGTAGGTACGTGTGTTGTCGGTGTACTGTACGTGTGTGTTGTCGGTGTACTGTGTGTGTGTGTTGTCGGTGTACTGTACGTGTGTGTTGTCGGTGTAGTGTAGGTACGTGTGTGTGTTTGTTGTCGGTGTACTGTAGGTACGTGTGTGTTGTGTGTTGTCGGTGTACTGTACGTGTGTGTTGTCGGTGTACTGTGTGTGTGTGTTGTCGGTGTACTGTACGTGTGTGTTGTCGGTGTACTGTAGGTACGTGTGTGTGTGTGTTGTCGGTGTACTGTAGGTACGTGTGTGTGTGTGTTGTCGGTGTACTGTAGGTACGTGTGTGTTTGTGTTGTCGTGTGTGTGTTGTCGGTGTCCTGTACGTGTGTGTTGTCGGTGTACTGTATGTGTGTGTTGTCGGTGTACTGTATGTGTGTGTTGTCGGTGTATTGTATGTGTGTGTTGTCGGTGTACTGTAGGTACGTGTGTGTGTGTGTTGTCGGTGTACTGTAGGTACGGGTGTGTGTTGTCGGTGTTCTGTAGGTGCGTGTGTGTGTGTGTTGTCGGTGTGCTGTGGGTACGTGTGTGTGTGTGTTGTCGGTGTACTGTAGGTACGTGTGTGTGTGTGTGTACGTGTGTGTTGTCGGTGTACTGTAGGTACGTGTGTGTGTGTGTGTTGTCGGTGTACTGTATGTGTGTGTTGTCGGTGTACTGTAGGTACGTGTGTGTGTGTGTTGTCGGTGTACTGTATGTGTGTGTTGTCGGTGTACTGTATGTGTGTGTTGTCGGTGTACTGTACGTGTGTGTTGTCGGTGTACTGTATGTGTGTGTTGTCGGTGTACTGTGTGTGTGTGTTGTCGGTGTACTGTAGGTACGTGTGTGTGTGTGTGTTGTCGGTGTACTGTAGGTACGTGTGTGTGTGTGTGTTGTCGGTGTACTGTAGGTGTGTGTTGTCGGTGTACTGTAGTGTTTTGTAGGCGGTGTGCTGTAGGTACGTGTGTGTGTGTGTTGTCGGTGTACTGTATGTGTGTGTTGTCGGTGTACTGTATGTGTGTGTTGTCGGTGTACTGTATGTGTGTGTTGTCGGTGTACTGTATGTGTGTGTTGTCGGTGTACTGTATGTGTGTGTTGTCGGTGTACTGTAGGTACGTGTGTGTGTGTGTGTTGTCGGTGTACTGTAGGTGTGTGTTGTCGGTGTACTGTATGTGTGTGTTGTCGGTGTACTGTATGTGTGTGTTGTCGGTGTACTGTATGTGTGTGTTGTCGGTGTACTGTATGTGTGTGTTGTCGGTGTACTGTAGGTACGTGTGTGTGTGTGTTGTCGGTGTACTGTAGGTACGTGTGTGTGTGTGTTGTCGGTGTACTGTAGGTACGTGTGTGTGTGTGTTGTCGGTGTACTGTAGGTACGTGTGTGTTTGTGTTGTCGGTGTACTGTACGTGTGTGTTGTCGGTGTACTGTATGTGTGTGTTGTCGGTGTACTGTATGTGTGTGTTGTCGGTGTACTGTACGTGTGTGTTGTCGGTGTACTGTGTGTGTGTGTTGTCGGTGTACTGTGTGTGTGTGTTGTCGGTGTACTGTAGGTACGTGTGTGTGTGTGTGTTGTCGGTGTACTGTATGTGTGTGTTGTCGGTGTACTGTATGTGTGTGTTGTCGGTGTACTGTAGGTACGTGTGTGTGTGTGTTGTCGGTGTACTGTACGTGTGTGTTGTCGGTGTACTGTAGGTGTGTGTTGTCGGTGTACTGTATGTGTGTGTTGTCGGTGTACTGTAGGTACGTGTGTGTGTGTGTTGTCGGTGTACTGTATGTGTGTGTTGTCGGTGTACTGTATGTGTGTGTTGTTGGTGTTCTGTGTGTGTGTGTTGTCGGTGTACTGTAGGTACGTGTGTGTGTGTGTTGTCGGTGTACTGTAGGTACGTGTGTGTGTGTGTTGTCGGGTGTGTTGTCGGTGTACTGTAGGTACGTGTGTGTGTGTGTGTTGTCGGTGTACTGTATGTGTGTGTTGTCGGTGTACTGTAGGTACGTGTGTGTGGTGTATTGTATGTACGTGTGTGTGTGTGTTGTCGGTGTATTGTTTGTGTGTGTTGTCGGTGTACTGTATTTGTGTGTTGTCGGTGTACTGTATGTGTGTGTTGTCGGTGTACTGTACGTGTGTGTTGTCGGTGTACTGTAGTGTACTGTGTGTTTGTCTGTAGGTTGGTGTGTGTGTGTGTGTTGTCGGTGTACTGTATGTGTGTGTTGTCGGTGTACTGTAGGTACGTGTGTGTGTGTGTGTTGTCGGTGTACTGTATGTGTGTGTTGTGGGTGTACTGTATGTGTGTGTTGTCGGTGTACTGTATGTGTGTGTTGTCGGTGTACTGTATGTGTGTGTTGTCGGTGTACTGTATGTGTGTGTTGTCGGTGTTCTGTATGTGTGTGTTGTCGGTGTACTGTAGGTACGTGTGTGTTTGTGTTGTTGGTGTACAGTGTGTGTGTGTTGTCGGTGTACTGTATGTGTGTGTTGTCGGTGTACTGTATGTGTGTGTTGTCGGTGTACTGTATGTGTGTGTTGTCGGTGTACTGTAGGTACGTGTGTGTGTGTGTTGTCGGTGTACTGTAGGTACGTGTGTGTGTGTGTTGTCGGTGTACTGTATGTACGTGTGTGTTTGTGTTGTCGGTGTACTGTACGTGTGTGTTGTCGGTGTACTGTATGTGTGTGTTGTCGGTGTCGTGTGTGTGTGTGTTGTCGGTGTTCTGTAGGTTGGTGTGTGTGTGTGTTGTCGGTGTACTGTATGTGTGTGTTGTCGGTGTACTGTATGTGTGTGTTGTCGGTGTACTGTATGTGTGTGTTGTCGGTGTACTGTAGGTACGTGTATGTGTGTGTTGTCGGTGTACTGTAGGTACGTGTGTGTGTGTGTGTTGTCGGTGTACTGTATGTGTGTGTTGTCGGTGTACTGTATGTGTGTGTTGTCGGTGTACTGTATGTGTGTGTTGTCGGTGTACTGTAGGTACGTGTGTGTGTGTGTTGGCGGTGTGCTGTAGGTACGTGTGTGTGTGTGTTGTCGGTGTACTGTAGGTACGTGTGTGTGTGTTGTCGGTGTGCTGTATGTGTGTGTTGTCGGTGTACTGTATGTGTGTGTTGTCGGTGTACTGTATGTGTGTGTTGTCGGTGTACTGTAGGTGTTTTTGGTGTACTGTATGTGTGTGACTGTAGGTACGTGTGTGTGTGTGTTGTCGGTGTACTGTACGTGTGTGTTGTCGGTGTACTGTATGGGTGTGTTGTCGGTGTACTGTATGTGTGTGTTGTCGGTGTACTGTAGGTACGTGTGTGTGTGTTGTCGGTGTACTGTATGTGTGTGTTGTCGGTGTACTGTATGTGTGTGTTGTCGGTGTACTGTTTGTGTGTGTTGTCGGTGTACTGTAGGTACGTGTGTGTGTGTGTGTTGTCGGTGTACTGTATGTGGGTGTTGTCGGTGTACTGTATGTGTGTGTTGTCGGTGTACTGTGCGGTGTACTGTAGGTACGTGTGTGTGTGTGTGTTGTCGGTGTACTGTAGGTACGTGTGTGTGTGTTGTCGGTGTACTGTAGGTACGTGTGTGTGTGTTGTCGTCGGTGTACTGTAGGTACGTGTGTGTGTGTGTGTTGTCGGTGTACTGTATGTGTGTGTTGTCGGTGTACTGTATGTGTGTGTTGTCGGTGTACTGTATGTGTGTGTTGTCGGTGTACTGTATGTGTGTGTTGTCGGTGTACTGTAGGTACGTGTGTGTGTGTGTTGTCGGTGTAGTGTGGGTTCGTGTGTGTTTGTGTTGTCGGTGTACTGTACGTGTGTGTTGTCGGTGTACTGTATGTGTGTGTTGTCGGTGTACTGTATGTGTGTGTTGTCGGTGTGTGTGGGTATGTGTGTGTGTGTGTTGTCGGTGTACTGTATGTGTGTGTTGTCGGTGTACTGTATGTGTTGTGGTGTAGGTACGTGTGTGTGTGTGTTGTCGGTGTACTGTAGGTACGTGTGTTTGTGTGTTGTCGGTGTACTGTATGTGTGTGTTGTCGGTGTACTGTATGTGTGGTGCTGTAGGTACGTGTGTGTGTGTGTTGTCGGTGTACTGTAGGTACGTGTGTGTTTGTGTTGTCGGTGTACTGTACGTGGTGTAATGTAGGTACGTGTGTGTGTGTGTTGTCGGTGTACTGTAGGTACGTGTGTGTGTGTGTGTTGTCGGTGTACTGTACGTGTGTGTTGTCGGTGTACTGTATGTGTGTGTTGTCGGTGTACTGTAGGTACGTGTGTGTGTGTGTTGTCGGTGTACTGTAGGTACGTGTGTGTGTGTGTTGTCTGTGTACTGTAGGTACGTGTGTGTGTGTGTTGTCGGTGTACTGTAGGTATGTGTGTGTTGTCGGTGTACTGTAGGTACGTGTGTGTGTGTGTTGTCGGTGTACTGTATGTGTGTGTTGTCGGTGTACTGTAGGTACGTGTGTGTGTGTGTTGTCGGTGTACTGTAGGTACGTGTGTGTGTGTGTGTTGTCGGTGTACTGTAGGTACGTGTGTGTGTGTGTGTTGTCGGTGTACTGTACGTGTGTGTTGTCGGTGTACTGTATGTGTGTGTTGTCGGTGTACTGTATGTGTGTGTTGTCGGTGTACTGTAGGTGTGTGTTGTCGGTGTACTGTAGGTGTGTGTTGTCGGTGTACTGTATGTGTGTGTTGTCGGTGTACTGTATGTGTGTGTTGTCGGTGTACTGTACGTGTGTGTTGTCGGTGTACTGTACGTGTGTGTTGTCGGTGTACTGTACGTGTGTGTTGTCGGTGTACTGTGTGTGTGTGTTGTCGGTGTACTGTATGTGTGTGTTGTCGGTGTACTGTAGGTACGTGTGTGTTTGTGTTGTCGGTGTACTGTAGGTACGTGTGTGTGTGTTGTCGTCGGTGTACTGTAGGTACGTGTGTGTGTGTTGTCGGTGTACTGTATGTGTGTGTTGTCGGTGTACTGTATGTGTGTGTTGTCGGTGTACTGTAGGTACGTGTATGTGTGTGTTGTCGGTGTACTGTAGGTACGTGTGTGTGTGTGTTGTCGGGTGTGTGTGTGTGTGTGTTGTCGGTGTACTGTATGTGTGTGTTGTCGGTGTACTGTAGGTACGTGTGTGTGTGTGTTGTCGGTGTACTGTAAGATGTGTATGAGTGTGTGGTCGGTGTACTGTATGTGTGTGTTGTCGGTGTACTGTATGTGTGTGTTGTCGGTGTACTGTAGGTACGTGTATGTGTGTGTTGTCGGTGTACTGTAGGTAATGTCGGTGTACTGTACGTGTGTGTTGTCGGTGTACTGTGTGTGTGTGTTGTCGGTGTACTGTGTGTGTGTGTTGTCGGTGTACTGTAGGTACGTGTGTGTGTGTGTTGTCGGTGTACTGTAGGTACGTGTATGTGTGTGTTGTCGGTGTACTGTAGGTATGTGTGTGTGTGTGTTGTCGGTGTACTGTGTGTTTGTGTTGTCGGTGTAGTGTAGGTACGTGTGTGTGTGTGTTGTCGGTGTACTGTACGTGTGTGTGTCTGTGTGTGTTGTCGGTGTACTGTAGGTACGTGTGTGTTTGTGTTGTCGGTGTACTGTATGTGTGTGTTGTCGGTGTACTGTATGTGTGTGTTGTCGGTGTACTGTATGTGTGTGTTGTCGGTGTACTGTAGGTACGTGTGTGTGTGTGTTGTCGGTGTACTGTAGGTACGTGTGTGTTTGTGTTGTCGGTGTACTGTATGTGTGTGTTGTCGGTGTACTGTGTGTGTGTGTTGTCGGTGTACTGTGTAGGTATGTGTGTGTGTGTGTTGTCGGTGTACTGTATGTGTGTGTTGTCGGTGTACTGTATGTGTGTGTTGTCGGTGTACTGTATGTGTGTGTTGTCGGTGTACTGTATGTGTGGTACTGTGTGTGTGTGTTGTCGGTGTACTGTAGGTACGTGTGTGTGTGTGTTTTTGGTGTACTGTATGTGTGTGTTGTCGGTGTACTGTATGTGTGTGTTGTCGGTGTACTGTATGTGTGTGTTGTCGGTGTACTGTATGTGTGTGTTGTCGGTGTACTGTAGGTACGTGTGTTGTCGGTGTACTGTAGGTACGTGTGTTGTCGGTGTACTGTAGGTACGTGTGTATGTGTGTGTTGTCGGTGTACTGTAGGTACGTGTGTGTGTGTGTCGGTGTACTGTACGTGTGTGTTGTCGGTGTACTGTATGTGTGTGTTGTCGGTGTACTGTATGTGTGTGTTGTCGGTGTACTGTAGGTACGTGTGTGTGTGTGTTGTCGGTGTACTGTACGTGTGTGTTGTCGGTGTACTGTATGTGTGTGTTGTCGGTGTACTGTAGGTACGTGTATGTGTGTGTTGTCGGTGTACTGTAGGTACGTGTGTGTGTGTGTTGTCGGTGTACTGTAGGTACGTGTGTGTCGGTGTACTGTGTTGTCGGGGTACTGTAGGTACGTGTGTGTGTGTTGTCGGTGTGCTGTAGGTACGTGTGTGTGTGTGTTGTCGGTGTACTGTAGGTACGTGTGTGTGTGTGTTGTCGGTGTACTGTATGTGTGTGTTGTCGGTGTCCTGTGTGTGTGTGTTGTCGGTGTACTGTAGGTACGTGTGTGTGTGTGTTGTCGGTGTACTGTAGGTACGTGTGTGTGTGTGTTGTCGGTGTACTGTAGGTACGTGTATGTGTGTGTTGTCGGTGTACTGTACGTGTGTGTTGTCGGTGTACTGTATGTGTGTGTTGTCGGTGTACTGTAGGTACGTGTGTGTGTGTGTTGTCGGTGTACTGTAGGTACGTGTGTGTGTGTGTTGTCGGTGTACTGTACGTGTGTGTTGTCGGTGTACTGTATGTGTGTGTTGTCGGTGTACTGTATGTGTGTGTTGTCGGTGTACTGTATGTGTGTGTCTGTAGGTATGTGTGTGTGTGTGTTGTCGGTGTACTGTAGGTACGTGTGTGTGTGTGTTGTCGGTGTACTGTACGTGTGTGTTGTCGGTGTACTGTGTGTGTGTGTTGTCGGTGTACTGTGTGTGTGTGTTGTCGGTGTACTGTACGTGTGTGTTGTCGGTGTACTGTGTGTGTGTGTTGTCGGGTACTGTAGGTACGTGTGTGTGTGTGTTGTCGGTGTACTGTACGTGTGTGTTGTCGGTGTACTGTAGGTACGTGTGTGTGTGTGTTGTCGGTGTACTGTAGGTACGTGTGTGTGTGTGTTGTCGGTGTACTGTACGTGTGTGTTGTCGGTGTACTGTATGTGTGTGTTGTCGGTGTACTGTAGGTGTGTGTTGTCGGTGTACTGTATGTACGTGTGTGTGTGTGTTGTCGGTGTACTGTAGGTACGTGTGTGTGTGTGTGTTGTGGGTGTACTGTAGGTGTGTGTGTGTGTGTGTTGTCGGTGTAGTGTATGTGTGTGTTGTCGGTGTACTGTATGTGTGTGTTGTCGGTGTACTGTAGGTACGTGTGTGTGTGTGTTGTCGGTGTACTGTAGGTACGTGTGTGTGTGTGTTGTCGGTGTACTGTAGGTACGTGTGTGTGTGTGTTGTCGGTGTACTGTAGGTACGTGTGTGTGTGTGTTGTCGGTGTACTGTAGGTACGTGTGTGTGTGTGTTGTCGGTGTATTGTAGGTTCGTGTGTGTGTGTGTTGTCGGTGTACTGTAGGTACGTGTGTGTGTGTGTTGTCGGTGTACTGTACGTGTGTGTTGTCGGTGTACTGTGTGTGTGTGTTGTCGGTGTACTGTAGGTACGTGTGTGTGTGTGTTGTCGGTGTACTGTATGTGTGTGTTGTCGGTGTACTGTAGGTACGTGTGTGTTTGTGTTGTCGGTGTACTGTAGGTACGTGTGTGTTGTCGGTGTACTGTACGTGTGTGTTGTCGGTGTACTGTGTGTGTGTGTTGTCGGTGTACTGTAGGTACGTGTGTGTGTGTGTTGTCGGTGTACTGTACGTGTGTGTTGTCGGTGTACTGTAGGTACGTGTGTGTGTGTGTTGTCGGTGTACTGTACGTGTGTGTTGTCGGTGTACTGTAGGTACGTGTGTGTTTGTGTTGTCGGTGTTGTGTAGGTGTGTGTGTGTTTGTGTTGTCGGTGTACTGTAGGTACGTGTGTGTGTGTGTTGTCGGTGTACTGTACGTGTGTGTTGTCGGTGTACTGTAGGTACGTGTGTGTGTGTGTGTTGTCGGTGTACTGTAGGTACGTGTGTGTGTGTGTGTTGTCGGTGTACTGTAGGTACGTGTGTGTGTGTGTGTTGTCGGTGTACTGTAGGTACGTGTGTGTGTGTGTGTTGTCGGTGTACTGTAGGTACGTGTATGTGTGTGTTGTCGGTGTACTGTAGGTACGTGTGTGTGTGTGTTGTCGGTGTACTGTAGGTACGTGTGTGTGTGTGTTGTCGGTGTACTGTAGGTACGTGTGTGTGTGTGTTGTCGGTGTACTGTACGTGTGTGTTGTCGGTGTACTGTAGGTACGTGTGTGTGTGTGTGTTGTCGGTGTATGTAGGTACGTGTGTGTGTGTGTTGTCGGTGTACTGTATGTGTGTGTTGTCGGTGTACTGTATGTGTGTGTTGTCGGTGTACTGTGTGTGTGTGTTGTCGGTGTACTGTAGGTACGTGTGTGTGTGTGTTGTCGGTGTACTGTACGTGTGTGTTGTCGGTGTACTGTATGTGTGTGTTGTCGGTGTACTGTATGTGTGTGTTGTCGGTGTACTGTGTGTGTGTGTTGTCGGTGTACTGTACGTGTGTGTTACGTGTGTTGTCGGTGTACTGTAGGTGTGTGTTGTCGGTGTACTGTACTGTACGTGTGTGTGTGTGTTGTCGGTGTACTGTATGTGTGTGTTGTCGGTGTACTGTATGTGTGTGTTGTCGGTGTACTGTATGTGTGTGTTGTCGGTGTACTGTAGGTACTGTGCGTGTGTGTTGTCGGTGTACTGTATGTGTGTGTTGTCGGTGTACTGTATGTGTGTGTTGTCGGTGTACTGTATGTGTGTGTTGTCGGTGTACTGTAGGTGTGTGTGTGTGTGTGTTGTCGGTGTACTGTAGGTACGTGTGTGTGTGTGTTGTCGGTGTACTGTAGGTACGTGTGTGTGTTGTGGGTGTACTGTGGGTACGTGTGTGTGTGTGTTGTCGGTGTACTGTAGGTACGTGTGTGTGTGTGTTGTCGGTGTACTGTATGTGTGTGTTGTCGGTGTACTGTATGTGTGTGTTGTCGGTTTGTGTGTGTGTGTGTGTTGTCGGTGTACTGTATGTGTGTGTTGTCGGTGTACTGTAGGTACGTGTGTGTGTGTGTTGTCGCTGTAGGTACGTGTGTGTTGTCGGTGTACTGTAGGTACGTGTGTGTGTGTGTTGTCGGTGTACTGTACGTGTGTGTTGTCGGTGTACTGTACGTGTGTGTTGTCGGTGTACTGTGTGTGTGTGTTGTCGGTGTACTGTAGGTACGTGTGTGTGTGTGTTGTCGGTGTACTGTACGTGTGTGTTGTCGGTGTACTGTACGTGTGTGTTGTCGGTGTACTGTGTGTGTGTGTTGTCGGTGTACTGTGTGTGTGTGTTGTCGGTGTACTGTACGTGTGTGTTGTCGGTGTACTGTAGGTACGTGTGTGTTTGTGTTGTCGGTGTACTGTACGTGTGTGTTTTTGTTGTCGGTGTACTGTACGTGTGTGTTGTCGGTGTACTGTATGTGTGTGTTGTCGGTGTACTGTATGTGTGTGTTGTCGGTGTACTGTATGTGTGTGTTGGCGGTGTACTGTAGGTACGTGTGTGTGTGTGTTGTCGGTGTACTGTAGGTACGTGTGTGTGTGTGTTGTTGGTGTACTGTAGGTACGTGTGTGTTTGTGTTGTCGGTGTACTGTGTGTGTGTGTTGTCGGTGTACTGTACGTGTGTGTTGTCGGTGTACTGTAGGTACGTGTGTGTGTGTGTTGTCGGTGTACTGTAGGTACGTGTGTGTGTGTGTGTTGTGGGTGTACTGTACGTGTGTGTTGTCGGTGTACTGTACGTGTGTGTTGTCGGTGTACTGTATGTGTGTGTTGTCGGTGTACTGTACGTGTGTGTTGTCGGTGTACTGTAGGTACGTGTGTGTGTGTGTGTTGTCGGTGTACTGTATGTACGTGTGTGTGTGTGTTGTCGGTGTACTGTAGGTACGTGTGTGTGTGTTGTCGGTGTACTGTAGGTACGTGTGTGTGTGTTGTCGGTGTACTGTGTGTGTGTGTTGTCGGTGTACTGTATGTGTGTGTTGTCGGTGTACTGTATGTGTGTGTTGTCGGTGTACTGTATGTGTGTGTTGTCGGTGTACTGTAGGTGCGTGTGTGTTTGTGTTGTCGGTGTACTGTAGGTACGTGTATGTGTGTGTTGTCGGTGTACTGTATGTACGTGTGTGTTTGTGTTGTCGGTGTACTGTACGTGTGTGTTGTCGGTGTACTGTATGTGTGTGTTGTCGGTGTACTGTATGTGTGTGTTGTCGGTGTACTGTATGTGTGTGTTGTCGGTGTACTGTATGTGTGTGTTGTCGGTGTACTGTGTGTGTGTGTTGTCGGTGTACTGTAGGTACGTTGTGTGTGTGTGTTGTCGGTGTACTGTACGTGTGTGTTGTCGGTGTACTGTATGTGTGTGTTGTCGGTGTACTGTATGTGTGTGTTGTCGGTGTACTGTATGTGTGTGTTGTCGGTGTACTGTATGTGTGTGTTGTCGGTGTACTGTAGGTACGTGTGTGTGTGTGTTGTCGGTGTACTGTACGTGTGTGTTGTCGGTGTACTGTATGTGTGTGTTGTCGGTGTACTGTAGGTACGTGTGTGTGTGTGTTGTCGGTGTACTGTAGGTACGTGTGTGTTGTCGTTGTCGGTGTGCTGTAGGTACTGTATGTGTGTGTTGTCGGTGTACTGTACGTGTGTGTTGGAAGGGTGTGTGTGTGTGTTGTCGGTGTACTGTATGTGTGTGTTGTCGGTGTACTGTAGGTACGTGTGTGTGTGTGTTGTCGGTGTACTGTAGGTACGTGGTGTGTGTGTTGTCGGTGTACTGTAGGTACGTGTGTGTGTGTGTTGTCGGTGTACTGTACGGGTGTGTTGTCGGTGTACTGTACGTGTGTGTTGTCGGTGTACTGTAGGTACGTGTGTGTGTGTGTTGTCGGTGTACTGTAGGTACGTGTGTGTGTGTGTTGTCGGTGTACTGTAGGTACGTGTGTGTGTGTGTTGTCGGTGTACTGTGTGTGTGGGTTGTCGGTGTACTGTACGTGTGTGTTGTCGGTGTAATGTAGGTGTGTGTGTGTGTGTGTTGTCGGTGTGCTGTAGGTACGTGTGTGTGTGTGTTGTCGGTGTACTGTAGGTACGTGTGTGTGTGTGTTGTCGGTGTACTGTAGGTACGTGTGTGTTGTCGGTGTACTGTAGGTACGTGTGTGTGTGTGTTGTCGGTGTACTGTATGTGTGTGTTGTCGGTGTACTGTATGTGTGTGTTGTCGGTGTACTGTAGGTACGTGTGTGTGTGTGTTGTCGGTGTACTGTAGGTACGTGTGTGTGTGTGTGTTGTCGGTGTACTGTATGTGTGTGTTGTCGGTGTACTGTAGGTACGTGTGTGTGTGTGTTGTCGGTGTACTGTAGGTACGTGTGTGTGTGTGTTGTCGGTGTGCTGTAGGTACGTGTGTGTGTGTGTTGTCGGTGTGCTGTAGGTACGTGTGTGTGTGTGTTGTCGGTGTGCTGTAGGTGTGTGTTGTCGGTGTACTGTAGGTACGTGTGTGTCAGTATCTGATGGCAGAAACCGGCTGCTGACTGAGGACTGCTCTCACTCTGACTCCTCCCACAGCTTCATGACTGTTGCAGAGTTTTTGGTTTTTTATTATTCGACTTGTTGGTGTTAAAAGCTTCTTCAGATCTGCCACGAAACAGACGCTGAACATAATCCGTCTCCCGATTCAAAGACACATCAGCCGTGGATGTTGACTTTTATCTCTCCTAACTTCCTGAAGCCGCTGTCTCACACCGAGGAGCCCACAACGAGGGCTAATGATGCAGACTTCTCTGTGAACAGTTTACTAGACGATGATTTGGGATCATTGAGTGCCCTGAAGCTGGAAACGTGGAGCTGAAACGACTCCCTAATGCGACGAGATCAATTATTTCATCATTTATCTTTTAAGCTTGAAGCAGGTTCATTAGTTTCTTTCTTGCCGAGTCACAACAACCCCACCGGCTTCAATTTGTGCTCCCTTCACCTCTTTTCTCTCCGCTCCATCCCGACCCGTCGGTACTAAAGCTCCACGTCTCCTCATCCATTCATCCCAAAGTGTATGCCAATCTCTTCTTTTTCACCGTCACATCCTTCTCTTCCTGATTCACTCTCGCTCTTTTCCTCCTGCTTCACATCCGTTTTTAGCTCTATTTTGTCATAATTATGCGTCTTTCCGTTTTCCCTCCATCTTCAAACAAAGAAATGACCACAGAGACAGAGACCGTCTAGTCAACGGCAGAAAACTCCACGCTGACCTCCATCTCTGCTGTAATCTCTGGACAGAAGGACTGAGGCGAGAAGCGTCTGCTCCAGGAGGAGGGTCAGACTGTTAAACATGGACCCCCTCCCCGACGGTGTTGTAACAATCCCACTGTGTCATCGCTCTCGCGTATGGAGGTCACCGTCCTCCGTAGAGCCACCTTGCTAGTTTTGTGTAGCAATTAATTACCGTCAAGGCGTGGGAACAGATGGCGCTTTCATCACGAGGCCTCGTAGGACGACGTTCCTGCTGCTCGGCTTCTGTGATACGGAACACTTTAAAGTACTTAAACTTTTACTTTTTCTACTTTACTGGTGCTTTCATCAAACCAGACATTAGAGTTGATGGTGATTTTCAAAGTGGCTGCTTCTAAAAAGTCTAATTTTGTTATTTTTATCGTTAGAACTTGTCTCTGCTAAGTTTGGTGAACATGACTGCATGTCCGAGTGCTGGTGACTGAAGGCAGCTGGACTTGTTTGGTTTGTTGAAGACGTTTCACTTGTGGTCAGTTCTAACAGGACCCAGACTAGACCTGTTAAGTCACCAGACCCAGAGGCTTGGTGGTGGTTCTGATGCAGCGACGAGACCTTAAGATGGAAGAAACCAAACAACTAAAGTCAATTTTAAACAAAAATATCAAATATATAGAGGGGAATGGTAAAAAATTGTGGATCGAGAATCAGGTCACTTTTTTGTTTTTTTAATTAAAGTCAGGTGTGCGCCTAACGAGGTCACCAGTGCACGTGCTCACACATCATTTGTGGACCAGATCCTTCTGCCCAAACGCGACTGCCATATGGAACTATGTTTGGGGACTCTTTTTGTTTAGACACCTAAGTGTGCGCTGCTAATTAGCTTCCCCTATAGAACTGGTTCCCGCTGTCCTGCTCTCTGACATTGTTTTAAATAAAGAGTCATTCAATAGTGGCTCCAGGTTTCAGGCGTCACAGGTCCGTACCACACATCCGTCCTCTTTGTGCCTTAATGACAACATTGTGTGCACCGCTGATTATAGTGTTATTTTCATACTGTGTAGTGAAGCATTTTGGTTTTTGTAATCTGTGAAATGGTCAACATAAATAAACATAGTTTACAAGAGATCATCTAGAGCAGTGATTCCTAAAGTCGGGGTCAGGACCCCCCTGAAACATCAAATGGGGGTCCTGGGATCTTCTCCAGAACTGAAAGTGAATTAAAAATCTTGCTAATACCATATATTTGTTCTAGTTGTTACAAACGGCTGACTAACCCTGGTATAATAGATGTTCATTATGTTTTAGTGGGGTTATTATCAGTGTTTGTATCATTTTACCAGTGATGGTTGAGGTCACGAGTCTCTGCCGCTGTTCTTTTGTGGATCAGAAGCTAAAATGTTTGGGAGGTTTCATGCTGAACAACATCTACAGATGAGTTGTTGTCCAGCCGGTCAGTGGTATTAAAGACTGATTCTTACTTTTGTATTTAAACGTCTCTGATTTGAAAAATATTTTAATATATCTGCATCCTTTATTGGGTCTTAAATTTGTAGAAATCTGAATGTAAACCTTTTGAATTGTCAATCTGCATCAGCAGCAGAATTCTGTCCTTGACTAGAAGTTTAGGACCAAATGAAGTCACATTAAGGGCCCCGAGGGGCCTGTGAGCCACACTTTGGAGACGCAGGATCTAGAAGATAAACTCAGTCACTTCTAATCCAAAGAACTTTTATCTGAAGGTTTTTTTTGGTTTAGTAATAAGGCTGGATGTAGGCATGGGCAAGGGGGGGCATTGCCCCCCCAA
>SSNR01000543.1:198753-208827 GCA_006937965.1 Callopanchax toddi
CCCCCCCCCCCCCCCCCAAAACGCGATTGCATGCAGAAATAACAAATTTCAAAAATATTTCAGTGAAAAATGGTCAGAGTGAGCGCTCTCTTCCATTTGTCCTCATTCAAAGCAGCTACTGATGAATGACACAGAAAGAAAGAGAAACACAAAAAAAACAAAAGACAAAACAAGAAAAACACAAAAAAGAACAAAAACCAAAACAAAAAAACACAAAATGAACAAAAAACAAAACAAAAAAACACAAAATGAACAAAAAACAAAACAAAAAAACACAAAAAAGAACAAAAAACAAAACAAAAAAACACAAAATGAACAAAAAAGAAAACAAAAAAACACAAAATGAACAAAAAAGAAAACAAAAAATGCAAAAAAGAACAAAAAACCAAACCTAACCAGATGAGGTCAGCCTCAACAGGGCATCAGCCAGTGTCCTACTTGTTCCGTCCCAAGCCCGGGTAAATGCAGAGGGTAGGGATCAGATATGAACATAAATCTATGGATAGAGGAACTGATATGATGATGTCATAGTTTTTGATGCATTTAAGGGATTGGGGGGATGTGATGACCAAAACATTCTTAGCATGTCCAGACTGGCCCCCCTGATATTCTACCTGCCCCCCTTAGTGGGGCTGGCTAGATCCGGCCCTGTTTAGTAAACTAATTAAAAAATAACTATCTAAGATTTTAATATGATTTTTTAAAGTGTTTTTGACTTAAACTCATAAATGTACAGGATGAAGTTCAGGCCGATTGGTGGAAAAGATTTGATTTGATGGTTTTTGTTTGCTGACAGAAGTTGATCAATATAAACTGATGCACATCAAACTAGAAAGAAACCAAACTGCGTTAATTTCAAACCCCATCCAGAGACGAAGGGAGGAACTAACGGATCGTATTAACGGAGATGTCGTTTTCCACTCTGGCTGGAGTGCAGATGGTAAATCTAATTAATTGTCTTTAGCAGACTCTAGTGGCTCTTTTATCGCTTTGTTTCTTACTTTTCTCTTATTTAATCGCCCTCGCTCCTCCTCTTCCTCTCTATTTATTACAGGAAGCTAAACGTTGGAGGCCTGGTGAGGTGCTGCACTCGTTCAAGGCCAGCTGCACTGTAAACATTTCAACTGATTAGGGTTCATTTTAGAAACCCAGTCAGGAAAATGTATGTTTACAACGTTCCTGATGGCGCTCAGAAGCTTTTTCTCCTGATGAATTCAACATTTGGGCCCAGCTTGAACCTTTCTGAGGTTTAAAAATACTTTCTGCAGAGACTGAAAGCTTGTTTTGTTGAGTCCGTCCATCACAGGGAGGATTAGTGGCTAAGAAGACATTTGTGTGATGTAGAGAGAACAGTGGGTTTACACTGATGAGCGCAAACATGGAAAAAGTTCTCAGAGCTGAGTTTGTTTCTACCGGACTGAAATCCGTTGTATTTATTGTTCATGACGCAGGTTCAGTTCTCATAACTCCCTGTAAAGTTCAACCTCTGGTTCTGTGAAACGAGTTCCCATCAGAGGAGCGTTCACAGTCACAACGCTGGAAAACAAAGTATACAGAAACAGCTGACAGACGTGCATAATAAACACATTTATTCACTTTTTAAATTTTCTTCAGCTTTAGTTTCTTACGATCTGTTTTATGATTCATTTCTTTTTCACCTAGAGTTTTTTATTATTTGTTAGATTAAATAAATGTCATTTCCCTAAAGAGTTTTATGAATGTTAAGATATTTCAACCATGTGTTGCTTTTTCTACAGAAAATTCAACTTTTCATTAAAATACTAAAAATCAGAACTATTCTCTGAAATAAAGTCTCTTCTAAAGGTTTAATAGAAAGTCGTTCGTTTTGTAAAGTTAAGGCTCTTCACGATAGATTTCACAGGTACTACTTCAGATAGAAAGTAATACTATAGTTTTCTACTGTAGTAGATTCTAATGCGGTGCCGTATAGGACAAAATCTATTTTTCACTCACACATACGCACACAAAAAATATTACAAGCACACACATACTGCTGTAAACATGCACGCACATACTACTGTAAACGTGCACACACATACTGCTGTAAACGTGCACGCGCATACTGCTGTAAACGTGCACGCGCATACTACTGTAAACGTGCACGTGCATACTGCTGTAAACGTGCACGCGCATACTGCTGTAAACGTGCACGCGCATACTGCTGTAAACGTGCACGCGCATACTGCTGTAAACGTGCACGCGCATACTGCTGTAAACGTGCACGCGCATACTGCTGTAAACGTGCACGCGCACCGCTGTAAACGTGCACGCACATACTGCTGTAAACGTGCACGCGCATACTGCTGTAAACGTGCACGCGCATACTGCTGTAAACGTGCACGCGCACCGCTGTAAACGTGCACGCACATACTGCTGTAAACGTGCACGCGCGCCGCTGTAAACGTGCACGCGCGCTGCTGTAAACGTGCACACGTACCGCTGTAGACACGTGCACACGTACTACTATTAACATAGTTTATGAATGTTGATTCAGGTTAAAACATAATAAGAGTCATTATAATCCAAGTTATTGGGAAAAGAGGATCATTGTTTGTGTGATGTTCAAGGGGTCAGAGGTTAAAGCGTATTTGGTAACACTACAGTGTGCTTGTAGTAGTATGTGTGCATGTTTTTTGTAGTAGTATGTATGTCCTTGTAGTATTTTTTGTGTGCGTACACTCTTGTAGTAGTATGTGTGTGCACTGCTTATATTGTTGTATGTGTGAGTGAAAAATAGATCTTGTCCTATACGGCCGCTCATAGTTTCTTGTGTCTGGAGGACGATGAAGTTTCTCCTCTGTAGCTGATTGGTTCATCTCCCAGCTGCTCCAGTCTGATGATGACATCATTACTTTGTGATGCTTCAACTAAACACGTGTCGTTTTCACCTCAAAACTTCTCATTCTGCAGCTCTGAATCCTGAAATAAACCCACATCTTTCTGCTGCTGTTTTCCTAAAACTTCTTCTGAAACTTACTGAAAAGTTCTTCTGGAGTCGTAGACGTTTGGGTCTTGTTCTGCTCTAAGCTGCAGCGGACCTCTTCTCCTCAGCTCACCTGTCTCCTCGGAGAGCTTTTTAATCCCTGATTCTCTTTTTTAGTGATGAGGTGACGGTCGGAGCAGAATGTCAGAATAATTCATTCGTTTTTCCACCAGTTTGAGTCGAACTCTTTGCAGAGCTTCACGCGTCGCTAATAGTTTGAGGAACTATAAAAACACCCAGGTGATTGTAGCTAAAGTACACCTTCAGCAGTAAATTATACCCAAATGACGAATCCAGCTTGTTGCCAAAAACAATAATTGACTCAGAGGAGTTCAGTTTTAACGTCCAGGTTTGACTTCAGCAGGAAGCAGCCTCTGAATTACTGAACAAACCCGAGTCCCAGGCTGTGTGTTTCTAAGATTTTAGTAATGAAGCCACTGGAGATCATAGACGGAGAAATGAGGTCTTCATCAGCTCTGCAGCATCTAACTGAACCCGGACTCGGATCAGGACTTTACTGAACCTCTAGTGTTTTCTAATTCTACTCCCTGCTCTTCAACCTGCAGGTGGACCGGGTTACAGGATAAACACTGGTCATATTTTTACTTTGACCTTGTTTTATTGTGTTTTAGGACCTGAGATCATCCAGTTAATCTGATTAGTTTTTCAGACAAGATTTCAGCTTCTAATGATCAAATCAATGTTTTCAGCAAAGTGCATCAATTACTCCACTTCATGAACAGGCTTTTATTTTGTCACATCGTGTCCTCCTGGAGATGTCACCTAGGAAAAATCATCATAGTTTCAACATGTGTGTAATTAATGTTTGTGACAGAAAGAGGTTATTCAGACGATGAAACGTTAGCATTAGGGACGCTCGATATTGGCTTTTTTACCGATATCTGATATTGTCTAACTCTTAATTTCCGATACGGATATAAACCGATACCGATATAAACGGGGTAGCCCTCATTAAGAAAAAGACAAACACAGTATTTAATGCAAGGTGTGCCAAATAAATAAAAATATCTCAAAAACTATACCTTAGATTTGTTATATTTTGACATTTTGGGAGAGAGGAGAAGTAGCCGAACAGTTTGATGTATAACATGTGCACGGTATGTAAAGGTCATGTGTGTCATCATTACAAAAACCGATACCGATATTTACCGATATTACATTTTAATGCTGATATCGGCTGATAATATCGGTAGACTGATAATATCGAACATCCCTAGTTAACATGCATCTGTATAAATATCCATAAGACAGATTTAGAAATACTCTATTTTAGAGTTAAGTCAGTGGAAGCTTCACTGTGTGACTCGTCACCAAACCATGAAAAAGTTCTATTTTCTGAAACGTTTGGTGAGAAGTCGCCGCTCTAATCTGCAGCTCCACCACACCAAAAACCTTCTTTTGATGCCGTTTTTCTCTGTGTTCGATCACTTTGTGCTCATAAAGAATTTGACTAAACGCTGCACAGCTGGACGGCCTCCAGCGCCGCCGCGCCTCCCCATCAGAGCGGCACATCGGAGCGTCCTCCATCCATCAGCAACGACACCGATCAAACAGCAGATACACACCGACACGGCTCCGCTCTTATCGGCTCATTACAGGACGCCACCTCGCTTCCAGTCACGTGACTTTGTTTCAGTTCAGCGCACGTTAATGCTCTCCGTTTAATCCGATGGGAGCTATCAGATCTCAACAGAAGGTGTTTGACTACATCTGGACGTAAAGATGACGTGAAACAGGCTAAGGACACTTTATATATCAGTCTAAAGGCAACAATCCTGAAAATCACGGATCCATTTGCATTTAAATATATGTGCAGATAGGGTCATTTAACCGTAGGAGCCGTAGATGTTTAAAGGCTTCATTCAGTTGTTACACAAGTGACAAAATCAGAGGGATGTCCTGAATAAAATCCTTAAAGTAGCAATGATTTTATTAAGGGTTCAAATGCATTAAAGCACACAAGCACCACTCTCTGCTGGGATGCTTATTATTTCATTTCCATCATGATTGTAGGCATGTAGGAAGTCCAGAGGCATTAAAAAACAAAGAATGAATGAAAGCTTTAATTATTCCTCAGGGAAATTCACATTGTTTCAGCAGCAAAAGTCAAAATAAAGATAAATGAAAAGTTCTGAAGCAGAAAATCCGACATAAATAGCAAAGAAGACCCCAGTACGAGGTAAAGACTGAACTACCAAACACATCTGACCACTATGTTCCAAATAGGTTTTTAAACTGTTGCACATAAAAACAGACTGATATTACAGATAAAAGCTCAGGTGAAAAGAGTCAAACAGGTTTCTGCAGGTTGTTCATGAAACTTAAAAAAAGCAAAGCTGATTTTTGATGCATTTGATCTTTTACCATTTAAACCAGGAGGGTCAAAGTCTGGTCCCTGAGGGCCGCCGTCCTACAAGCTTTATCCTGATCCGTCACACCTGACTCTTTAGTTAAATCACATCTTCAGCGTTTCCTACAGAAGCCTGTTAGTCGACCACTGATCAGATCAGGAGCTCAGAAACATCTTAAACATTTAACATTTTCACAATATTCTCTGAGACACTGAATTTTGGGTTTTCATTATCTGTAGCCATTATCAAATTCACAAGAAAAAATGGCTTAAAATTTAACGAATCCCATATAAGACACGAGTTTCACTTTACGAAATAAGTGACAAAATTATTAAACGTTTTTAGATAGTCACATTTTTTGAGTAGCACCTTTTAGTTTCCGCTCAACGTGAAAACTATCGGTGTGTTCTTACACTCTGTGTAAAGGATCATTCATCCTCCACGAGAAGAGATGCATTTGTTCTGGCTGGGGCTCTGCGAGAACAAGAAACAAGTTTGTTTCAGCAGGGAGCGTTCGTACTCCACGAGAACTCGGTTGTCTAACTATTTCAGCAACGTGTCATACAGGTGTGTGTGTGTGGGGAGGGGAGGGTGGGTGTGTGTGTGTGGGGAGGGGAGGGTGTGTGTGTGTGTGGGGAGGGGAGGGTGTGTGTGTGTGTGTGTGTGTGCAGTTTAAAACGATCCGTCCTCGCTACGTGAGGAGCGGAGGTATACGGGTCTCCGGTGAAAACCCTCGCGGTCCGCGCTGGTCCTCCTAGCTCGGGTCGATCCAGACCGTCACCCTTCAGGTCCGTCCGCACAAAGAGCAGGCGCCGGAGAAAAACGCTAACCGCACTAACCACGCTCGTCCTCCCTTTCTGACCAATCACAGCAGTTGTTCTCGGACATCCTGCCGAAAAAAGTTCAGCCCGGCTGATGTGCACAAGAACAAGACATTAGCGCGAGAACAAAATGACGTCATTTTGTTCTCGCAGACCCCCAGCGAGAACAAAGTTCTTTCTTCTCGTGGAGTAGGAATTGGCCTTAAGTCTTACTGCTATAGAACGAGACCCTGGGTTGAGATCCCGGACAAGCCCCCAAAAATGTTAACGTCGGTGCCTCCACAAAGGCTGAAGGGATACATAACATACTGAGTCCAGACAAATCCCAACTTTAAAACATTTTTAAGGAGAACGATACTCAAAAATGAACAAAAGGGAGCAGCGCCGCCGCCCCTCCCTACACGCAGAACACGCGCTGTGCGTAGGGCCCCGCGGTTCCGAGGGGCCCCTTTTAGCTCCAGTGGACGGACTATTTGTGATTGCAAATGCGCAAAGGGTGCTGCCGTGAGGCGCGCCGCATGTAGTGGGAAAAAAGGAGACGAGTAATCACTTTGCGCCTTGTTGGATTTCTGTCACTAAATGCGGCCGCTGCATTGGTCTGACCCGATCACGTGACAGCCGCTCACAAACTAGCCCCATTTTAAAACACCAGTCGGAAAAACCCCGTGCTTTTACAAAACTAGAATGTCAACGTTTGAGCTGGTGATGGGCTTTACGACTCTGTTAAGGGAGCCGTTCATTAGGGTACAGTTCACCTCAAAGAGCCGTTCAAAAGACTGAATCTTTTATGGTTTTTGCAGTATTTTGAAAGGACAACGTTCTAATCATCAAACCAACACTGATTAGCACTGATATAAATGTATTTACATGTTAAAGGTGTTCATTGGTGGGGCGTTAATATTGTTTTACTGCAAAAGAAAATCTAGTTCAAATGATTTGGGTTGAATAATGATCCATGACTTTGTTTTTGCTTCACCGTGAAATTAAACTAATAAATTACAAAGCAGGCATGCATAGTGTGCACACCCGCAACACTAGGGTCATGTGGAATAATGTATAACATTAATAATAATAATAATAATAATAATAATAATGGAATAATGTCATGTGGAAGTGTATTTGGGAAAGTTACATTTTCCCAAATTTTCCAAACCTTTTATTTGTATTGTTATCAAAGATTGCATTTGTTTTGGTAATAAAAAAGATAACCTGAAAAAAATTTAAATGAATAAAATTATAGGTGACATACATCATTAAATAACAACCATACGGACACACTTTATTCATTTACCTACATAAATGTACTACAACATTTCTAGACGTGTCAAAAACTCAGATTGACAACAATCTTGACATTTTTCAGAAAACTTTAGGCCTAAAATTTAACGTCATGAATTTTAGACTTTTTTAGACCCCGCGGGAAGCCTGGGGGGTGGGGGGAGTGATGATGGGGGGCCCCATCAACAAATTCTGCTTAGGGCCCCAAATTGGCCAGGGGCGGCCCTGAAAGGGAGACTCAAACAAACAAACAGGTCTGCTGGTTGGATTAACCTGCAACATTTACCTAAACGGCACCGAATTCAAACCTGTGTCCCCACAAAGTCAGAACTACTCAAGGATTTTAAACTACTGATTGTTTTTGTAGTTTAATGCACTGCACTGTTTAATGGACATGGTTTACAGAGAATCACCATAGCAACCAGTGACATGTTCACACCATGATTTTCACAGATTAACACATTTTTAAAAATAGCCAATTATGTTTGATCGAAGGTTTTTTAACCTTAAATAGACTAAAGATGCATTTAAAAAATGAATGTTTTCTAATTGACATATCAGCTTATGACATCCCTAACCTAAACAAAACAACAAAATGAAATAAGAATTAAAAACGACTTACCTTTGGAGATAGGAAATACAAGGTCTCCTTTTATCTCTGCAGACTTTTAAACTGCAGTTCAACATAAAAAGCATTTATAAACCGAAAAAACTCCACGCTAACCCAGACAGACACTCAAAAACATTCATAAATGAATCAAACTGAATGGAAATAAACAGGATTCATACCAAAAATGTACAAGCCAAACTTATTTATATGAAAAGCAAACATACTCTAAATGCAGGAGGACAGTTCTGTAATTAATGAGATTTATTGTTAAAAGGAGCAGAATTCAGACAGACTGCAGCTGATGTGTCTGTCTGGACGGTCGCAGCACCTCTCTCTGTTTCGCTGTTATATATTAGCTTATTCTACCTTAATCGTGTTTTTCCTGCGTGTACCCGAGTCGGCCCCCTTTGAGGTGAAGGGATCCTCTGAGGTTTTATCAGCAGCAGATGAACCGCTCACTCAGCTTTCCTTCTGCAGGAAAACAGAAAAGTATGAGGGGCCACCAGGGACATTATTCCAAGTTACCTCTCATACACACATATGAAAACAAAACCTCTCATACACACTAGTGAAAACCTCTTATACACACTAGTGAAAACCTCTCATACACACATATGAAAACAAAACCTCTCATACACACTAGTGAAAACCTCTCATACACACATGTGAAAATCTCTCATACACACTAGTGAAAACCTCTCATACACACAAGTGAAAACCTCTCATACACACATGTGAAAACTAAACCTCTCATACACACTAGTGAAAACCTCTCATACACACTAGTGAAAACCTCTCATACACACATGTGAAAATCTCTCATACACACTAGTGAAAACCTCTCATACACACAAGTGAAAACCTCTTATACACACTAGTGAAAACCTCTCATACACACATATGAAAACAAAACCTCCCATACACACTAGTGAAAACCTCTCATACACACATATGAAAACAAAACCTCTCATAAACACTAGTGAAAACCTCTTATACACACTAGTGAAAACCTCTCATACACACATATGAAAACAAAACCTCTCATACACACTAGTGAAAACCTCTCATACACACATGTGAAAACTAAACCTCTCATACACACTAGTGAAAACCTCTCATACACACTAGTGAAAACCTCTCATACACACAAGTGAAAACCTCTCATACACACATGTGAAAACCTCTCATACACACTAGTGAAAACCTCTTATACACACTAGTGAAAATCTCTCATACATACATGTGAAAACTAAACCTCTCACACACTAGTGAAAACCTCTCATACACACTAGTGAAAACCTCTCATACACACTAATGAAAACCTCTCATACACACATGTGAAAACCTCTCATACACACATGTGAAAACCTCTCATACACACATGTGAAAACCTCTCATACACACTAGTGAAAACCTCTCATACACACATGTGAAAACAAAACCTCTCATACACACTAGTGAAAACCTCTTATACACACTAGTGAAAACCTCTCATACACAAACGTGAAAACAAAACCTCTCATACACACATGTGAAAACCTCTCATCCACACATGTGAAAACCTCCCATACACACTAGTGAAAACCTCTCATACACACTAGTGAAAACCTCTCATACACACTAGTGAAAACCTCTCATACACACATGTGAAAACCTCTCATACACACTAGTGAAAACCTCTCATACACACTAGTGAAAACCTCTCATACACACATGTGAAAACCTCTCATACACACATGTGAAAACCTCTCATACACACTAGTGAAAACCTCTCATACACACATGTGAAAACCTCTCATACACACTAGTGAAAACCTCTCATACACACATGTGAAAACCTCTCATACACACATGTGAAAACCTCTCATACACACTAGTGAAAACCTCTCATACACACATGTGAAAACCTCTCATACACACTAGTGAAAACCTCTCATACACACATGTGAAAACCTCTCATACACACATGTGAAAACCTCTCATACACAC
>SSNR01000543.1:241845-287330 GCA_006937965.1 Callopanchax toddi
CCCCCCCTCCAAAAAAAAAAGACGCACAAGAGACGGACCCCGTCAAAACCCAACCCTAACCAGATGAGGTCAGCCTCAACAGGGCATCAGCCAGTGTCCTACTTGTTCCGTCCCAAGCCCGGGTAAATGCAGAGGGTAGGGATCAGATATGAACATAAATCTATGGATAGAGGAACTGATATGATGATGGTGTAGTTTTTGATCTTTTCTTTTGATCTTCTTTCAAAAATCTTTTGATTTTTAAAAGTCGAGGTGATTTCTCCTTCCAGTCTGTTGCACCGCGACTTTGGAATGACCTTCCTTTAGTCTGACGCTGTATAGACAGTCTGGACTCCTTTAAAAAGCAGCTGAAGACCCAATTATTTAAAACTGCTTTTAAATAACTCTTTTGTGTTCTCTTGTTGTTGTTTAATGATTTTGATTTGTAATGATATTTTGTTTGTTTTATTGATTTTATTTGTTTTATCATGTTTGATTCTGTTTTCTGTGAAGCACTTTGTGATCTTTTCTGTGAAAGGTGCTATAGAAATAAACTTTACTTACTTACTTACTTACTTTGATGCATTTAAGGGATTGGGGGGATGTGATGACCAAAACATTCTTAGCATGTCCAGACTGGCCCCCCTGATATTCTACCTGGCCCCCTTAGTGGGGCTGCTAGATCCGGCCCTGTCTAACGGTCTTTTATTGCGAAGTTTCTTCTGATCTCCTGATTCTGGTGTTTGTTTCAGTGGCTAAACTGAAAAAGGCTTTTATTTTGGTAGTTTAGCCAAAAATGTTAATTTCCCTCCCGAGTAGATGTTCTAATAAGGAGTTATATATTTAATTATAAAGATGAATTCTGAGTAAAACGCACATTTATCAGGTGTTTTATGAGACCTGCAGTGTATTTACCTGGACAGCAGTGCTTATTCATAAAAAAACAGCCTGATTTGGGTCCAGAGGTGCTGAAGTGAACTTTAATTTGGGGAGTTTATCTTCCCCTCCTGTTTATTCCTGTAAATAGTAAAGAGGTTAAAGTATATGGAGCAGAAATTCCTCTGCATCCCTCTGATTTAATAAAACTCTACTTTCCGAGCTGCAGAAGTGTTTGTTATTGCAGGACTCGGATCCTCATTTATTGTAATTTGTTTTGAGGCATGAAATATACGAAGCGAGGAATATGAGGTAATGATTTTCATCCCAAACAGGAATATTGATTCAGCTCTGAAATAAACGTCGTCCTCGGAAGTTTAAAATAAGACCAAGCAGTAAAACTAAAGATCCCACAAGACGTCCGTGAGCCTGAATCAGCGTCCTGTTTTCTTTATAATCGCTCTAATACGGCAACGTTTTATAACGACGGCGTTCATTTAACTCAGGAGCTGGAAAACAAAGGAGAAGTAAACGGATTTCTTCAGGTCTGAAGGTCGCCTGCATTCAGACCGGATCTTAAACCGTCTAAAACCCTTAATTGGTTGTTTCCACTCAGATTGAGGAGGACAGATCCAGGTTCTCGGTCTCAGTCAGGCTGGAGGTTCGAGGGATTTTCCAGTCTTAAGCACGAATCTCACAAGAAAACAACATTCAGACGCATCACAGAGACAGTGATGAACAGACTGGAGGGACAGCAGAGGCGCTAAAGCTGAAAGAAGCATTAAAGAAAAACCCCGAGTGGTTAAAATCTCCTCCTGAACCCCGGGCGGCGGCTCCCTCATCCTTAGAAACAAACATGGATTTATACCTGACAGAAAAGTAACTCCCACTGGTTTTATTGGTTTGATCTCACAGGCAGAAATATTCAAATGAGATCAATTAAACATGAAAAAGTTGAGGCGTGAGAAGCTCAGAGTTTGAGTTAAATAACCGATGGAATCAGGCCGGATGAAGAAACGTCCTCCTGTCTTCCAGGGTCTGATGTTTTATTCAGTCACTTGTTTTATTTTACAACTGCAGACGCTGAAGTTACAACAATACATCAGGTTTATTTACCCTTAACTGTCAGGTCAGTCACTGGGCAAAACACATTTTAGTCCAGGGATTGTCTACTGGTGGGATGTGACCCAAAAGTGGGTCGTGGACCCGTAGACGGCGGGTCGTGGACCCGTTGACGGTGGGTCGTGGACCCGTAGACGGCGGGTCGTGGACCCGTAGGTTGACGGTGGGTCGTGGACCCGTAGGTTGACGGTGGGTCGTGGACCCGTTGGTAGACGGTGGGTCGTGGTAGACGGTGGGTCGTGGTAGACGGTGGGTCGTGGTAGACGGTGGGTCGTGGACCTGTTGACGGTGGGTCGTGGACCTGTTGACGGTGGGTCGTGGACCCGTAGGTTGACGGTGGGTCGTGGACCCGTAGGTTGACGGTGGGTCGTGGACCCGTAGGTTGACGGTGGGTCGTGGACCCGTTGGTTGACGGTGGGTCGTGGACCCGTTGGTTGACGGTGGGTCGTGGACCCGTAGGTAGACGGTGGGTCGTGGACCCGTAGGTAGACGGCGGGTCGTGGACCCGTAGGTAGACGGTGGGTCGTGGACCCGTAGGTAGACGGCGGGTCGTGGACCCGTAGGTAGACGGCGGGTCGTGGACCCGTAGGTAGACGGCGGGTCGTGGACCCGTTGGTTGACGGCGGGTCGTGAGTCGTTGGTTGACGGCGGGTCGTGGACCCGTTGGTTGACGGCGGGTCGTGGACCCGTTGGTTGACGGCGGGTCGTGGACCCGTTGGTAGACGGCGGGTCGTGGACCCGTTGGTAGACGGCGGGTCGTGGACCCGTTGGTTGACGGCGGGTCGTGAGTCGTTGTCTAAACTAATAAATGTTTTTAAAAGAGAAACCACCTGTTTACAGTCTGATTAACTGTAGGAATGAGTGAATCGTTTGATCAGGACCTAGTTTTGTACGTGACCCAATCCAGGGAGTGGGTTCACACTGAGCTACGGATTTAGTCTGTTTGAATTTGCTGCTCAGTGGTTTGATTGTTATTTTGTATTTGTGCCTGAAAACAGTTGATTCTGTTAAAAAGGCTGAATTTAATGAAGGGTTTTGGTTTAAATGACTGAAGGTAAAGAGGAATATTTCCCTCTCTAGCGCCACCATTTGGTCCTTTAGATGATGTGGAGATGAGAAACACCAGAGGTGGTGGTTAACTATGTGTGTGTCAGACTCTCGCTCTGGTTACTTCTTCATCCTGGTGCTCCTCCTCCTCTCTGTTCCAGAGGCCTGCTGGGGGTTTCCTCTTTTCTTTATTGATTTAAATATCACGGAGTGGAGCTCCAGCAGCAGATTGAGACTGACGGAGAGGCTTCCCTGGTCTCTGCGGCCTTCGTCCCCACTGCCCACTTATGATTCAGGACTCGCCTCTTCGACAGTCATTCCTATTGTTCCTTTGATTTTCTGAGAGAAGGCTGCGTTTTCATCGTGGTTTATGTGGAAATTAACGGGAGACAAAACCCTCCGAATGAGACTTCCATCAGGTTTTAAATAGTGTGGATTTCCAGTTTCCATTAACCTGTTTTTTATGCATAAAGCAGCACCTTGTATTTCCTTATCAGAATCAGTGTGCTGTTAGAAACCACTTGATGGCACATCAAAGACCAAATCTTCACAACCTACAAAATCAGTTTGGCCACAAACAGCCGGCAGAGAGAGTGGGATCAGTGTGGCTGGGAAGAGAGGGAGCTTTGTAGGAGAAGCTTCCCCTCCCTCCCTCCGCTGTCGGGCCACACAACATTAAAGTGGAGGAGAGGAATTTGCATTCTTCTAAATCGTTCTTTCTTTTCTCTGCTGACTGCCGGAAACTCTGCTCTGAAGAACAGCGTTCATATTCACCCCGAACACTGATCCCTCTCACCGGACAGAGAACATTAACTCCATAAATAACAGTTAAAGAATGAAATAAAAGGTCACTTTATGGAATTTTTATAATTATTTTTGTAGTTTTTGTCCATTATTAATGTTTTATATGAATTTTTGTGTATTTGTTGTAAAAAATATTCAAAATGTCTTCAGAGGAACTGAATCACTTCTTCTCTCCTCAAACTAAAGAATAAACAATCTACAGTCAGGACCACACCCACTGGTGACATCACTCAAAGCAGGCGGAGTCTCAAAACAGGAAGTAGTCATCTGACTGGAGCGATACTAGTCAGATCAGGAGAGACGCTGCTGCAGATCAGTGACAAATTAGCAGCTAATCTTCAGATATTTTTAGCTCCAAAGTTCATCCTGATGCATTAGAACTCCCTGTTAGTAAACCTCTATCCTCTGGATGAGACTGTTTAGTTTAAGGTGTTTTGATGCAGGAGGACGTACAGTAGCGTAGTGATTTGGACGTTTTCTGTGAACAGTCTCATGCTAACTGATGTAGGAGGAGGTGCAAATTAAAGTTCGTGACAAAGAACTAACCGGTGGATAGTAAAGGCGTTTCAGTGTTCATGTATTGGTTCCTAAAACAATAAATAGACGTATGAAGGCCTCAAAATATAAATGTGCATTACATGCATTAAAGTCTGTTAGCGCTTTTATGTGCTCATGATCAAGCTTTAACAATTTAATTATTTTTCATTAAAAAACATTTTATTCTCTAAACCAGCGTCGGTGCTAATCCTAAAGATTTTTTGTTTTAAACCCATGAATTGACTCATTCAGCTCCATTTTAAATGTTTTTTCAACAAACTTTTAAAAAATTTGATAATTTATGGTTTATTTATTCCAGCCTGGTTTCATTATAATTACATTATAATGATTAGCAGCATAAGTCATTTATCTGCAATATACCGGTAATATTTTTGGCAGTGTCATATTCATAAAATCCTCACGTTATTGTCCTGTTGACACATTTTTGCTCATAAAGTTTTAAATGTAATTGTTTTAAGCTGCCCCTCATTGAAAATGGCTGCTGTGTCCTCTCTTTGTTAAATGTGGTAAAAATGTCATCAGCATAGAAAATCCCTCGGCTCAAACCGAAGCCACAGGCCTCAAATGAAGCAGGTTTTATACTCGTTATTTAAAGGTACTAGAGGTCATTTGCAAAACAAATTAGCTTAAAATGTTTTTTTCATACCTCTTAACAACGTTCTAACATATTGTGGTGATTAAAAAACTTGTAGATGTTCTTTACTGGATGTTTTCTGAAAATTAAAACACTCAAAAATGCAGAACTAAATGATCAGTGTGCATGAAAAAGGTGAATTATGCTAAAATCAAAGATGTGCTTGGGTCTTGTAAAGGGTTAAAGATATTCAGACGAAACTCTCTGAATACTTTCAGCTCATTTCTGGAATAAAAAAGGTTGAGTTGGACCTGATGCATCCGCTCATGAAACACAGTGCAATAAGGAGGGTCGTCATGACAACATAACACTCTGAGGCAAGTCCCGCCTCCTTAAACTTCAGACCCACATGTGTTCTAAATCTGGCAGGAGGCAGGGCTGCAGCTCTGAGACAGGAGGCTGGAGCAACAGGACGCTCCACAGCTGAGCAGCAGCTCCTGGAGAAAAAAAAAAAAGTCAAAGAGGAGGGTCAACAGGAAACGGCTCCCAGATCAGAGGCTCGGCCAAAGGAGGCGGGCTGCAGGGCTGTTAGTGGAAAAGCTGACAACAAGGCAGAGGGGAGGGGAGAAAAAAGTTAGTTGGTCAGAGAAGGCCTCATGAAGCTTCTCAGCTGCAACTCGGTTCCATTTTTATCTTTCTGACGCAAGTCGACTGTTAGCAGAGCTCACCGGGAGGGAAAGCCGAGGAACCAGAAATCATGGTGAGTTTGGTTTCACGGCCTTGTTGTGACTCCTTACATGTGGTTGTTGGTGGGCGGGGAGGTGGGCTGACCTCAGCTTATCGCTGCAAAAAGTGGACCAGAACTTCCTGTTGGGAATGGACATAAAGCAGGACCCGCTGCTTCCAGAGCTCCTGAGTCAGAGGCAGTGAGGTTTCACATCCTGGGACCAGCTGAGGAGTTTAAATAAAATATTACAGATTCAAAAAGCTGTGAATTCTGCTTATCTTTGTTTAGAGACGGGGACTGAATGGGTGGGCGTCTCGCCCCGCTTCCCCACAACATTCCCAGCAGCACATTTGGTTTCAATTACTTTGTTCCCCTTGGGAATCGGCTGCTATAAATAAGAACCGAGTGTGGATGGACCGCCGCCGCCTGTCTGATCCGAATGAGGAGGGCAGACCCCGATCAGAGTCGGGGTCAGCGCTCAGGGGGCTGGTGCTGGAGCCGTATTCTCTTTAATAAAGTCCAGTTAGTGATAAAAACCTAACGGGTTTGGGCACCATAGATATAGTTGGAACACTTCTGTTTATGATATTGAGGAAGAACATTATAAGAGAAAAACTGACACAAAAAATTGTGGAAAAAACGAACAAAAACTGATATTTCTTACAGAGCTGTAGTCTGTATCCCAGTAGGTCCAGGAGGAACAAGGCTTTTTATTGACTTCATGATTTGTCATCTGAGGAGCTTTCTCAGTTCGAACTGAAAAGCTTTTAAACTGCAGTCAGAACTTTGTTCATGAAACCCGTCCCTGATCTTCCATCCTGAGGGTTCTGGGTGGGTTTTGTTTGTGGTTCAGTGCAGGGAGGAGTGTTAACCGAACAACTACACAACACAGAGACAAGTCCTCAGGTCTGGACTCTGCTGTCCACTACTGTCTTCTGTAAGACCCAACCCATCAAAAAATACCCAGAAACATCTCATTTTTTGGGATTTGGAGTCTTTTTATGACCTTATAAAAAATAATTTAAAAAAAATGAAATATCACTTTGCAAATATGTTTTTTAATTTGTATCGTTTTTGATACGTCGGGTATTTTGGGCAGTTTTTTACTCACTTTGTAATAAAACATTTATAACACATTTATATCCTATTAAACAATGAGTTTTCTTTAAAACCTAAAGGTTTTTTAAGCAAATGAACATACTGTGCAACAACATTATTGATATTTAATATGAACTTTCTTTTGGTTTGGTTTTTATTTCACATTGTGGTCGATCTGAAAATAGTTCCTGTCTTTGTTCAGGCAAAGACAGACTTTGTACTTTCACAGTAAACATGGTGAAGTGATTGTCTGTGTGCTGCTTGAGTTCCTCATGATGAAAAATGGTCAGTGCCATCTTTTAGCACATCAGGAGGAACACTTGTTGGCCTTTTGTGAGGGTGAGGTGTTCCTTCTATAGAGGATAATGGTCTCCCAGGCTTGATTTTACCATGTCTTGAACTTGTGAGAGGTGCCAACCACAGCTTGGAACTTTTGTAGGGGCATGGGTTTAGCATTTCATCTGTCACTAAAACCTTGAAATACATATATGATGTCCAGTATGGTCTGTCGTTTGAGTCTTCTTCTGAAAACACACCAAAAACCTCATTTAAGGTTTTTCTTATCTAAATTGTAGAAACCAATGAACAAGATCATTGCTAGCAAGAGATCTATAGCTATATTCAGCTAGCTAATCATTATGACACAGAAGGATGAATTATAACAATATAGGTTAGTCATTTATTGACTGAATATTTGTCATTATTAATTAGCAGATAAAACTATTAGTAGTTTATTTCAATAAAACAAAAATTGTATGTTGCTGTTTTGAATGCACATACCATGAAACGTAATAAAATGACAATTTTCCCAATTTGCAAATATATGACCTTATAAACCCGCTGTATCAAATTTGATACACACATTTTCAACATGGTTTTACTATGAATTAAGTTTAAAATTTTAAGCTGTTTTACATTGATTTAATATATTAAACATTCTTATTGAAGTTTCAGTTACAAATAAAATGTTTTTCTTACCATAACCTGTTGAAAATTGACAAAAGTTTGCATGAAAAACGATGTCTGAGTCACTGACTGAGAGCAGGCATTTTGGATGTCCAATTTGAAGGTCTATAGATGGAGAAAACACTGACCCCTGGTGGTTATTTTGTTAACTGCATGTATCTGATTATATACATCAGGTTTTTCAGGAAAATAAAACCCTCACAAAAATGTGGAGGTCTCAGAAAGTCGTGTATCAAATATGATGCGAATGGCGTGATAGGGTTAAGGACAGTAACGTTGGAGAAGATTGATGGTTTGAAAGAAGAGTAAATGAATGTTTGTGCACTGACGATGGAGCTGGAACACTTCTGTTTGTGTTGATGAGAAAGAAAATTTTAACACAAACTGACAGTAAATTTTATAAAAACAGTGAAAGAAAAAGTGCTGTAACTCATCACCCAGAACTGTACTTGATAGCCTGGTAAGTTCAGAAACAGCAACTGGACTTTTTATTTTCTTGAAAGCGTTTTGAGCTTTCTCAGTTCAAACTGAAAAGTGCAAAGTACCAAGCTTTTAAACTGTAGTGAGATCTCTGTTAATGCAAACTAGCTTACATCTTTAGAAAAAGGGACACTCGTTTGAGGACAGTTTGTGAAAATGGGCAGTTTGAAAGTAGAAAAAACACTAAACAGTAGGGATGCAAGAAAATATCCATACTGCAATATATCGCGATATTTTCTGCCATGATATATCAACATCGTGATAACTGTATCGCGATATTTGCTGTTTCAGAATTTTAAGCAAATTATCAATTTGTATTTTATTTTTAAAAATCCATCAATAAATAAAACAATGGAACCATTAATGTGACAGTAACTTTTGTAGTAAAATTAAAAGTATGACCTCTAGTTGTTTTCACCTTCTTAAGTTTTTTAAACGCTGTGATAGTTTTTCTATTCTTAAATTATGTTTTAAAATCATAATATATGGTCTTACTCATAGTATTTCAGTATATTGTATCGTCTGTCCCAGACCTGGACGACGAAAACCTTCCTCTGAAATTTAAACCAGACTTAACTTATCCATCAACTTTCCTCTAAAGTAAACTTTTCTTTGTGTTGTTTAGACGTTCTCTGTGTAGGATTGGAAAATATGGATTAAATAAAAAAGAAAACCTGAACCAGGCTTGGGCGGTATCCAAATTTAGAGACCGTCAAACTTCCTCTACATTTTCCCGCGGCTGTTGATTGAAGTGCTGTAAGCTCGCCAACACGCCCGCGGCGATACGAGCTTGTGCCGCAACAATGAAGTGCTGAATTAAAACGAGCTGCGCGAGCGCCCCAGACCGGCCCGGCTCACCGGCAGTCCCGCCTTGAATGTGCATTTTTTTAATGACAGTATTAAAACGAATATTGTTTCTATTTTTAAACACCGGCTGTATACGGTATTACCATAATACCACCCAAGCCTAACCTGCACAGGTATCGTCTTGTGACTGTAGTGGTTAATTGAATATATAATTTGCTATTTATGACCAATAAGATAATGTCTAAAGTTACCCGATACCAGTGGCTTCACTGTCTGTGACTTGTGATTTCTGTTGTAGTTTCCTATATTGAACACTAGGGGGAGCTATTGAGCTAAAGAGGAACAGTGTGGGTTGAGAGCTGGAGATGGTGCCAAATAGTTCATTTTATTTGGTTAAAATGTGGAAAACTGCGATAATTTCACTGTGAAATCACAGAAAATGGTTGTTTTTCACCTTATAGTTTAGTTTTGTCATCATTTTTATTAATATATTTTATCTTTTTTTATCTAACTCAGTTATTTGTTGTAAAAAGCAAAGATGAAAAAATAAAACCTGTATTCCAATTTGTTGAATTTTTTTGTGTGGTAGAAGTATCGGTATCGGTACTCGGTATCGGCGAGTACTCAGATTTAAGTATCGGATCGGTTTTGTAAAAAGTGGTATCGGAACATCCCTAATCATTTCATATATTATTGTTCCAGAAATAAAACCGAAGTTAAATTTAACTGAAACACCTCAGAATGACATAACTTCTTCTCTGGTTTTATTTATACTTCATAGGTCAAGATTCACACTGAGAATCAGTTTCAACACACAAGATTCACAAGATTCACTAAATTCCTTCCTGAAAGTGTCTTTAAAACATTTTTTGACCCAAATAAATAAAAAGTTACACATTTAACATCATGAATAAAACCGTCCCTGAAGGTGTTTCAGATTTTTCCATTTCGTTACTTTCTGTGTAAAACAACACATTTAATTATTTACAGCCAAACAACCTGTTTACATCCAGTCCTAAATCCGACCACTTTCCCAGCCCAATTATAGCAGCAGGGATTTGTTATGGTTTCTTGGTTTTTCTGATCAGGTTTTTGTGTCGATCTCGGTCTGTAGTGTGACCCAACCTGATTACATTTACCGGGTAGCTTCAGACGCTCAGAGGGAGGAAGGACAGACGTTCCTGTGAAAAGTTTAAAGTCTTTTTATTTTGGTTCTAAGACGATCAGGCATCAGTTTTCTGTGACCTCCACTAAATGTTAAATCTTTGTTTTTCAAATTGTCTTTTTTAAGATGTTTACCAAGACGAACATCCTCAGTTCAGAACCAGCTGGGTCACATGATTCATTCTAAATGAATAATAAACATGAAGTGGGGAGAGAAACCTGCTTCCTATTCTCACAACACATCAGCACAGCTGGACTGGAATAAAAACTGAAGAATGCAAATATCGGAAGAAACTTAGAAAGGTGCAAATAATGAAAGAAGAAACAAAAAGAAGAAGAAAAAATGAAAAGTGGGGGCAGAAAATAAGAATGCAAGTAAGGAAAAATGTAAAATATGAAGACGGGTTGAAAAGATGAATTAAGAAAAAGAAATTAAAACAATCAATGATGTAAAGGACAGAACATTAAAGTGATATTTGGGTCATTTTAAAGTGTCGTCAGTTATTTGTAAAGTAGCCAAAAAACCAGATGATCAGAATCAGAAGAGTAGCTTTTATTACCAGAAAATGTGACGTCTCACAAATTTGAGTTTGACTTGGTACAGAACACCCGGGCGGCCACTAGATGGCGCCTAACTTGCAGATGACATGTGCAAACAGTGAAAACTATCGGAGGGAAAGAGAGAGGAAGAGAAAAACCGACTGTTGTCAGTCGGGGGATAAATAGAGAGAGTACATACCGGATGAGTAGGGGGGTAACCCCAGCTATACACGAGTCTTTGTCTATGCATGACATCATCACTTCAGCCAGATGGGAAGGGGGGGTTCAGGGCAGAGAAACAGAACTATAGGTTTACAGCGACGTAACACAGAGTGCTAACACGTCAGGATGACTTTTCTGTGAGCAAGAGGTTTTTAAAATCCAGAAAATTAGATGATAATTTGTCACTGATCTGCAGCAGTGTCTCTCCTGATCTGACTGATCATGAGTACTGCTCCTGTCAGAGGACTACTTCCTGTTCCTAGAGACCCCACCCACTTTGAGTGATGTCACCACTGGGTGTGGTCCTCGCTGTAGATAAATAACTGGTAGAACGATTCAGAACGACCCAAATAAAAGATGGGACAGAATGGAAGGAAAATCAAGAATCAAAGCACAAAGCAACATTTCAGTGCTGCGTGTCAACAGCCAGCAGAATCCGGAGTCCCTCTGAGACTCGGACCTGTTCGACAACCACCTGTTCCTGCAGGTCTCAGCAGCTGTCGGTTCACACGGAGCTATTTTAGGATCAGAGTCAGAGCTCCAAATATCCTCCGACCGGCTGGCCGTCTCCGAGTTTACTGTCTGACGCCTCAAGTGTCGCTCACAGACCCACAACACCGACACACAACACCGACACACAACACGACTCAGACAGAGATACAGATACAGTCAGCCTCCAACATCTAGAATACAAACCCTTTAACTCTAGAACCAGGATATGGAGAACAGAAGGAATCTGACTCGTCTCATGTTTATCTTCTTAAACACTTTTTCATGTATTCACAGGTAATATTTACATTATGGTTTGTGTGATTGAGTTTTTTTTCCTGCATTATGGGTGTTGAATGTGATGGTTCAATATGCTGAGGGAAAAAAGTATTTTAGTCTAGTAGTTTTGGTGAACAGTGTTCTGTAGCGCCCCCTGGAGGAGGGAGGTGGAAGGTCAAATCCTGAAGGGGGAGAGGGGTCACTGGTTTTTAGTACTGTTGTAACATTTAGACATCAGTTTAAAACAACGAGTCACTCTTCCACCTGATGAGTCAGTCACAGGACCGGCTGCTACACTGTAAAAAAAAAAACTTTAAAAAAAACGTAGAATTTACGGTGAATTACTGGCAGCTGTGGCTGCCAGTAATTCACTGTAAAAACTAGACTGGAAATCTAAATAACATAATGGTATACTATATAGAATAATACAGTATATTATTTAAAACTGTAAATTTTACAGTGAACTACTGTCAACCACAGCTGACAGTATTTACTGTAAAATTTACGGTAAACTACTGTACTTTTTACACACTTTTTTTTACAGTGTATAAAAGCAGAGAGGAGCTGCTACGGGAGCCTGGAGGTCCAAACAGGAAGCGACGATGTTTGGACATAAAATCATAAGGAAAAATGTCTCCAGGTGCCACAGTAGAGCGCTTTTTAAAATAATAACCCTTTAACGGACACTCGCTGAATATTTAGAAATATTTAAATTTTGTGCCTTTTTAGAATATCATGAGATGTTTGAGTTCAGCCTTCAGAAGGAGAGGAAGTGAACGACGTTCAAAGACTAAATAAGAGCCTGTCTTCACCGCAGAATATAATTATTGTAATAATAATCACTTTTTGTTAATTACACTTTGTGTGATCATTTAGGGCTGAAATTAAGATCTAAATTCAGCTTCATCCCTACCATCGTTTTAGAGAAAAGCTTCTTCTATGACAGGTCGGCGGTGCCCTCTGTGATTACAGCGGCTCCAGATTTCAGCCACAACAAAAGTAAAATTCACCGAACGGTGTTTGAGCTTCAAAGTGGGCCTCCTGCCTTCAAGAAATGTCCAAAGCGAGTCGTTAATTAACAGTGAAAGTTGTTTTTCTCAAAGTTAAACACCAGTCGTCGTGAAAACCAGCGTTTGATTCCCTCCAGCAGCGACGTCCGGCGTCACGGCTGATTGTTCTCAGTGGGAAACCTGCAAACACAAATTTAAAACACGACCGTCACCTTTTAGGAAAGCCAAACTCTTTTAAAAGACGTCTTTTGAGCTCGCGGTTTAAACGTGTGAAATGTTTCCTGTTTGATGGCTGCAATCATCTCCTCGAGAGAACAAAGCGGAGCAATGCGTCGGGGTTAGAGGTCTGATTGGCAGATAAACCTCTGTTTGATGGAAACGGGCTCATTCTGCATGCTAATTATTGGTGGTTTATTTATTTTTTTACAGAATTTGCAGCGAAGGTTTAAGTCGCTCTAAGACTTGAAATTGCTCCTGTCTGTCACACGTCTGAGAATCGGGGTTTTCAGAATCAAATCCCACCTTTTATGATTCATTTTGCTCTGAACGTTTCTCACTTTTCATGTCAAATAGATCCAGTCTGAGACCCGTTTGTCTCAAAGTCCTTGTTTCTGTCCTTTTAGGCCCGAGCAGCAAAGCGCTGAAGGCCTCTTGTAATTCCTCCCTTTATTTTTCTTTCTCCCGGCAAAAATAAATTGGCTAGTTGGAGGCCTTAACATATTCAAAAACTCACCACATTTGGGGGATTTGTAGAACCTGGTGAACATTTACGTATTATAAGGGCGTCGCAAAAATCGACAAAATATTGGCTCAACAGCGCCTCCTAGAAATGTTCAAATCACCCTCCACATTGACCTCATTTTACAGTAGTTATGAAATTTAGTACACTTGTTGAGCGTACCAAGACACACAAAAAAGTCTCTTACCATCATGGTTTTTGTCAAACAGGAAGTCAGCCATTTTGTGTCAAACATGCCATTTTAGGCTCATTTGGGCTGATTGGAGGGTCCGCAGCTGGTCATACTCCAGCTAGAGATTTTACTTGATCAACTTGATTTTTGGTGATTTTGCTCATAAGGCATGGGGAAGCTTAAGTTTTTTTAAACGGACGAAATCCGTTAATGTTCAGGGGGCGGGGCCACGCCTCAAACTTGGGCGACTCGCAGCTTTAATTTTCATTTTTCTTTTAGGTTTTTATCGTTTCTGCATGTGTTGGTTTGTGATGATCATCAAATTACGAGTTTTAATGTGTGTTACTGTGATCTTTTTGAGATTTATGAAAGGTTGGAGAGATAAATTCTGCTGTGGCAGCTTTAGTGGTGACTAGGCCTGGGTGATAAATTGATTGAATGAATTAATTTGAATTTTTGGTTGAGGGCGATTTAAAAAATAAGTAAATCGAGTTTTTGTGTAATGGCATATTAATGGCTCCCCTGAGCTTCCATAGAGCTAGTTCCACATAGCGTTATCGCTAGCGACAACAACAACTGCGAGAACAATCACCGAAGCAGTCGCTTTGCACATATAGGGCCCTATAAAATACGTTTGATCTTTTCCCAAATTCCAATGACCTCACGGCTCGTTTCTATTAATTTAGCTGAATGTTCCGTATACGGTGGCCAAAACACTAAGGAAAATATTATTTTCTTTACTAATTTGCAGATATGTGAATTTTGTGAGATTCCGTGTTTTATACTGAATTCCAATTTGTTTGGGGATTTCTGTGATTTTGTCAATTTTTTTCGCATCGCAGAAATCACAGGGCCCTATGTTGTCTGCCGTTTGTACTTGTAGGGGGGGGATATCGGAAAAAATTCGCAAATCGAATTTTTAAAAAAATAATTGGTGATTTTATTTTTAGGCCATATCGCCCAGCCCTAGTGGTGACAGTAAAAGCACCAAAAAGACAGAAAACTGGACTTCCTGTTGATTTTTCTGACTTTTTTCCCCCTTTCCTTATTTTCTGTCTTGTCACTTTTGCCGCTCATTTTCGGCGTCTGTCTCCTTGCAAACATCTTTGTTTTCTCCCTCACGTCCCTGGGGGAGCACAGCATGACCGATTGGCACTTACCATAAAAATTGTTGTTCTAAATAGTGCCAGACGCCCAAACAACACAGCGCCATGCATACAGATGAGCGTTTAGTGGGCATCGGGGAAGATGGACAGCCACAGCTGAGCACCTATAATGATGATGCTGAGGCAGCGTGGAGGAAACGCCGTCTTTAAAAGGAGAGAAGTTAGAAACATGGACCGCTCAGTGGAACAAAGGGCTTCAGTCTGAGGTCAAATTACATGTTAGGTTAAAAACATGTTGCTTTACAAGAAGGTCAACCACTTAGAGCAGCTTTAAGGCCCTAAATCCTATTAAAGCATCCATTAAACTTAACTTAAAAACAGCTGAACTAAAAATAATTACGTTTTTCTATAGAAAGTTAAATTTTATTAGAGTTTATTATAATTGAGGTTATTTTTTTATGGTAATTGTTCACTGGCAAAGTTCAAGGTGAATCGCCGTCCACTGCTGATGATTTAAATATAAACACTAACCCGATGCACAAGTTGATTCAATTCCTCATTTGGTTAAATGCTATAGAGCTAAAACCAATCTCAGTTACAGTTTCAATTAACTTTTTAAAATTTAAAGCGCTTTACAATTTAAAGGCACACTATGTAACTTGTTCCTATTTTAAATCTCCTCCTTGACCCAGTCTGATCTAATCTGATCCAGTCTGATCTAATCTGATCCAGTCTGAGCTAATCTGATCCAGTCTGAGCTAATCTGATCCAGTCTGATCTAATCTGATCCAGTCTGATCTAATCTGACCCAGTCTGATCTAATCTGACCCAGTCTGAGCTAATCTGACCCAGTCTGAGCTAATCTGACCCAGTCTGATCTAATCTGATCCAGTCTGATCTAATCTGATCCAGTCTGATCTAATCTGATCCAGTCTGATCTAATCTGACCCAGTCTGATCTAATCTGACCCAGTCTGATCTAATCTGACCCAGTCTGATCTAATCTGATCTAATCTGATCCAGTCTGATCTAATCTGATCCAGTCTGATCTAATCTGATCCAGTCTGATCTAATCTGATCCAGTCTGATCTAATCTGATCCAGTCTGAGCTAATCTGACCCAGTCTGAGCTAATCTGACCCAGTCTGATCTAATCTGATCCAGTCTGATCTAATCTGATCCAGTCTGAGCTAATCTGATCCAGTCTGAGCTAATCTGACCCTTTACAGGTTAATAAAAGTCCCTCAGCTCCATCTGCTGCTTGGATCCAGAATACCACGTCTGTAACTTCTGAGTCTCTGGTCCGGTGCCCTGAAGTCTCACAAAGTCCCGTATCTCAGAGGGTTAGGCTAACCCAATGTGGCTAGCTGTTATGCTAGCTCCGGAGTGTTTTTAGCTCCTGATTCCTGATTTTTCCCATCTCTCCCTGCTTGAACAGCTGATTTCTTTGACTGAGTGATGAACCGCTCCAGTAGAAAGCAGTGAAGGCTGAGGAGACGTTTAACAGGTAGATTTAGGGCTTTCTGAGCAGAAACTATGCTAAGGGTTTTACTGCAGTGATTTAAACGGACACTAAGGGGTGCTAAAAACAAGCAAAACTGCATAATATGCACTGAAGACTTTAAGGATTTTAAGTTCCCTAATCATAACCATTACTGCCTCAAATGAATTAAAAAATGCACAAAAAAGTTTGTTTTTAATTGTTTTCTTTTCTTAGTGTGGAAGTAAAACGGTTAAACTCTAATTATCTGGTAATTTATTATCATCGAGTCCCTCCAGTGTGTCTCCTTCAGAGGTTCGGGTCCTTTTTGGAAGCCTCATGTACATTTTGAGTGCCTGAAACTCTAAACATAACAAACACAGTGACTTTGTCAGGATAAACTAACAGTTGGTGAGGATGGATGAACATTTTCTGCTTCTGAAATTTTAAACAGACACAGAAGAACCTTAATGTGATGTTGTGTTTAACGTTCAGCTGGGGGCAGAAAGTTGTTGGTGCCGGGAGTCTCTTTGTTTACCGCTGAGGTTTCAGGGTCCTAACGGCTCTTTATTTCATCCTGTGTGATGTTTGTTTAGCTTGATCGTCTCATTAGAGTCGGGTGCACTTCAGGGCAAGCCTGGTTTATAATTAAAAAGCTGTTTTCCGGTTGGTGTTTGTTGTTCATCCTGCAAAATGGTGACAACTAAAGAACTCCAGGATAAACACCAACGTGCCGCCATGGCTCAGCGGGTGCTGCTGCTGCATTTCATATGTGGCTCATCCTGTGTTTTATAAGTTATTCATCTACTGTAAGGACCACGCCCACTGGTGACATCACTCAAAGTGGGCAGCGTCTCTAGAGGTTTCGCTGTGATGTCACCAGTGGGTGTGGTCCTTATTGATTGGACAGTACAGCAGACACCAAGAGATTAAATTGCTGAAGAACGTTTTCATCCTCCACCCTGAAGCGTAGTTTTGACTCTCATAAAAACCTTGAATTGTGCGTTTGTCTTTGCGTTCTGCGCGGATCGTTCACGTTCTTTATTAGAACCCATCTGTGCTAAAAGGCACCCTGAGAAAAGCTTTTTAAAAATCGAAAGATAAATGAAATCTGCTGCCTCTGAAGTCAGCGATGGCTGATAATGATCAGTGTTTTTGTGGGTTTCTTCTTTCTCCTGGGTAAATTAATTAATTAAAGCCCACCAGCCTGTCATTACGAAGGTCTCCCTCGTCACCATGGTTACTGATTACCGGCAGCTCTTTACAGTGAAGCATCCAGATCCAATGTGACTCTCCTTCAGCCGAACGTGAAGCATTGACTGAGAGTTGGGTTGTATCGAGTTTCTTCAGTTGGGGTTAACGAACTCCAATTAACAGAACGAGTCCAGAGAGTCGTCATGACGACGCTGACGGCTCCTCTAACTTAATCAATACTGACATGTATCCATTAACATTTCAAGTTACAGTTTATAGTTTAAACAGTGGAGCAACGTGGAGGGTGATGCTCAAACATCAACAGAGGTTTGACTTTAAACAGGTTTCTGAGACATTTTGAACTGTTTGCCTGTGTAAAAGTTATGAATAATTCATGTCTTGTTTATTATATACATGAGTGTTGACTTTTGAATACATTTCCCATTTGTAAATGTATTTATGTTCTTACTAGTACCTGCCTTAGGACTATGGACTGATTTTAATTTTTCTGCTAAATCTGGCAGATTGATGTTTATTGCTGATTTGTTGATTATTGTGTACGGTTTTAATCAAATACTGTTAGAATTTAAATCTATTCTGTAGATAGCTTCCTGAAAAGCTTCTGTTCAAGGAAATAGAGCAGGACTCTCACTGTGGTTGTCACGTTCTGCCCCCTGGTGTCCAGTTTGTGCCTTGCTCCTCCTGTGTCCTGCACTAATCCCCTCCAGGTGTGTCTCGTCTCCTTGATTAGCTCCTCTCTATACATGCTGTTTACTTCAGTCACTCCCTGTCGGTTCCTTGTGTTGTATCCCCAGCCTCATGTCCTGTGTCTCCTGCGTCCAGCCAGCAATAAAGCTGTTTTTGGTTTTACCTCACCTGTCCCTGTCTCCGTCCTCCTGCGTTTGGGTCCTGCGCTACCCCGATCATGACGGTGGTAAATTAAAAGTTCAGCTTTAGTACAAAGGCAATTCATTGTATTTTTACTGTCTTTTTTTTGTTTGTTTTACCATGGAGCTGGTGATTAGTTGGGAACACAAAAGAGATTATATATATATATATATATATATATATATATATATATATATATATATATATATATATATATATGTGTGTGTATGTGTATATGTGTGTGTATGTGTGTATATGTATGTGTATGTGTGTATATGTATATGTGTGTATATATATATGTGTGTATATGTATATATAAATAATTTTGAGGGGGAAAAAATAGAATTTTCACTTAGATTCGCAACAAATTAAGACGCTTTGCTTACGTTTTTATAAATGACCATGGATTGGATATATGACATAATTACAATCATTATGAAACCTAAACAATATTTAGATTTTTTTTTAATGTCGTCTTAATTATTTTTCTTTTGCAGTTTACCCTCATTTATTAGGTTGGGTAGCTGACCCTTAATATTTTTGCACACTTTGGATTGGTCCCAAATGCCCGCAACAACTTTTTGAAAATTACAATATTAATAATAAGAAATTTTTCCCGCTAATTTTCTGAACTTGTTCAAAGTTCCCCTGACACGAAGCTGGGCGACTCGTGAGAAGAAATAAAAAATCCTTGCGACATTCTGGAAACTTTTTGTGGAGGTTCCTATTTAGTCTCTGTCACAGCTAGTGATGGGATTTATGGCTCTTTGAATGGAGCTGTTCACCTAAAAAACTGGCTTTTTTATGAGGTTTTCTGCAGTATTTTGAAAGAGAAATGTCATGTGGAATTATGTTTGAGGAACCCTCTTTGTTGCGACATCTACGTGTGCGTCACTAATTAGCTTTCCCGATACAACTGATGGGTTTGCGTTGCTATGCTTGTTGATGTTTTAAATAAAGAACCAGTGTTGTTGAATATTGCTTCCCGGCCTCAAACGTCACAGCTAATACAAAAAAAAAAAGAATGCTTCTTTACAAGGACTTGGTTCTCCTCATTCAAAGTGAAGAGCCGTTTAAAAGATTCGACTCGTTAATGAACGTCACATCGCTAGTCAGAGCCCAGTGAGGTACTGGCTTTAAATCCTAGAGACTCATGTTGGGTTTAGGTTGTAAAAATAAAGACTCTACTTGACTCAGACTGTAAACTCGTGTTTGCTACTCTTCTTCTGCTGCCATTCCTGCTGTTTGGCAGTTTTTTTTTTTTTACATTAGTGACGCCTACTGTTTAGGAGTATTTGATCATGTGGATCAAATAATATAAAAATATTGCGGTAGATTAATATTTCTGCTCCAATAAGAAAAGATTCATTTCAGTTGTTTGACATTTTAAACTTGGAAAAAATGACTTGTTGTGTGTTTCCCTGAATAAAACCAGCATGTTTTACTGAGGATTTAAAAAAAAGTCAAACTGTTGTTTTCATAATTCATTAAAGTCAGGCCTCATGTGAACTGTATAATGAAAAAAATATATTTTTAATCACAAATAAGTCTTTTTTAGTGTTCACCAGTAAGCGTGAACCCAAATAAAGGGAGAGGTTGAGCTGAAGTGCTCTACAAACAAACTTATTATTGTTACTCAGCCGATTCTTCCCTTGAGGGTGCTTCCACTGCAAAGCATATGAGTGTTTATGGTTCATGACACAATTATGATTAAGATGTTAGCCTCTAACAGCAAAGAGGGGGCGGCAAATGAAAGGGAGAGGAATGGAGGAGGGGAGAAAGCCTGGAAAATGAGACGAGCAGTTTAACATCAGCACTTTAATCGTGGGAGAAAGGCGAGCTGTACAGTGTTGACCTGTCGCTGGGCTCACTCTGATCTGACAAAACGCTCTACATATACAACAACATTAGTCCTTTCTTTGTTTTCAACCTTAAAAATTCAAATTTTTTAAACTCTGGAGCTGGTTATACCTCATTTAGCATTTTTTAAACCACATCTGGGGATTTATTTCTCTAAAATCCAAATCAATGGAAACTACTTGTTTAAAGCCATAAAGTGTTTTTTTGTAAGCTTCTTCAGCTCAGAGGGTGGTGACTGATGGTTCTGTTTGATGTAACACAACACAGTCTGAACAAGAACAACAGAGCTTCAGATTAAAATGTATTCAGCTGCTATAGAAAAGCTTGTATACCCAAGTCACTCCGCCGCACGGTGTTTGGTAAATGATTGGAAGTGGGAAGCTGTTTATTCAGAGCAGAAATCCAATTATTTATAACTCTGCAACACACACGAGACATGTAACATATTTCCAAGGCACAGAGTACCTTGGTAATAAAAGCCAATGTCATTAGGTTTATTTTTTATTCTCTGAAAAGGGAACTGTTAAAGGAAACACTGACTAGTAATCATCTAATTACTGTATGGTTGAAAATGGTTTAAACGGGATGTTTAGTGGATCTGTTGTGATGTGCTGAGGGAGTTTAAGGTGGTTTATTTAGATTTTCTGGTCCCTGTGAAGTCAAAGTTAGAGTTTTGTTCCTTAAAGAGTTGAGCTCACTCCTGGTGCAGGTTGGACTCGACTAGGCTACCCCTAGTCTCCAGTCCTGGTTTGGTGACAGGACGGTATCTCAAGGCGTAGTCTTGAATTTAAGATTTTATCTGCTTTTTGCAGATGATGTGCTTCTGTTTGCATTTTTAAACTAGAACTGCACACATGGTGTGAAAGAGATTAGGTCGTGGTTCTCAACTGGAAATAGTGGAAATGTTGTCGTTGGGGGTGAGTCTTAGCCTCAAGTGAAGATGTCCAAGCACCCTGGTGTGTTGTTCATGAGAGATGGTGGGGTGGATGGAGATTTATCGTACGGGTTAATCCAGCCTGTGATGAGGATGCAGATTAAGCAGAAAGTGAAACACTAGGTTTACTTGTCCATTTTGTCCCATTTTGACCCAGTTAACGGTGGATGTTTGACCATGCTACACCGTATTAGCATGTTGTAACTTTGGTCTTTAAACACCTTTTAGTTACCCTGATCTGATCAGTCATATCTCCACAGGCTTGTTTACCCACACGTTCCAACAAGCTGCACATGGCTGCTGCTGGTTTGTGTATTTATAAAGTCAGAAGGCGTGCAACCCCCCCAATAGTGGCGTATCAATTGGCAGCAGCCATCGGCTCAACATTTCATCTATAAAAGTCCTAATGGGGAGCTGCTTGGCTATTTGGCAGCAGGATTGACCAATAACATTTTGTAAAAGCTCATTTCTCTCCCTAATCAGAGACAGACTTTGTTTGTGGACTGTTGGGTTTTCTACGGGCCCGTGAATGAATAGTTGGCTGAACTAGTGGCACCATTGGACAGCAGGAGGAGGAGGGGAAAAGGCTCAAAGGCCAGTGATTTGATTTGCCACCAATTTGCCACTTATTTTCTTCCTCCCTGGCTTCTCAGCTCCACTTTCTTAACACACACCTCCACTCTTGTGAGAGTGGCCATTATTTAGCTTCCAACTAAGCCCCATTTTGATTCTCAGTCAGCGTGTCCCCTCAGACTTTATTGGAAAGCTATCAGTACTCTTTGTGCATGCATGGAGAGTCTGTTGAAAGCACAGAGGAGAGAGCAGTTATATTTCATTACTGCAGTGCATTTATTCGATTTGTGAGACACTTGGTGAGGAGAGCAGAGCCACAATGCCACAGCATGTATATGAAGGAATCAGAAACCAATCAAGCAATAAGCACATTTATAAAAGTTGGAAAACTATTGGGAGTCTGTTGTTGTGTTTGGACTTTTGATTAGTGTTCCCATCTGCTTGTCAATCTGTTTTGAATTATAAATTCTCACACTGAATGATTTATACATAGAATTTACATTTATTGCTTTCAGTTTGAAAACAAGACTGACACTACAGCGCTACAGGAGATGGTTATCTCAATCCTGTTCCTGCAGCTCCTGGTGGATTTTTGGACATTTACTATGCATATTAAATTTCTGCTGTCTCATTCTTTCATTTTTATGTTATAAATATGTTTGTCAAAGGAAAAAAGATCAAACCTTCAGCTCAAGTCCTACTCCACTTTTTCTCTGCTTTATTTAAATAATTTTGTCACTGGTAAAGTGCTGGAGACCGGTCCAGTGGTGCACTGGGACCTATGGTTAATTCTCTCATTGGTTTTTCCTGCCTGTGGCAAAGTTACAACCCCTACATTCTAAGGGATTCCTAACAGAACCAATGGGAAATCCCAATGGATTTCTCAACTGACGGGATTTTTAAAATCTACTTAAAATGGTATAGAAAAGATACCGGAACAAGCAGAAATATAGAAATGCAAGATGTCCTTCATAAGTAATAAAATAGAGCACAAACCTATTATAGAAAATACTAAATGATTTTGTCAGGAAATGTACAGATAAGGTATTAATATATTTTTTAAAACCCTTGTATTTCATGTGAAGTGGTAAACAGGTTCATTTTGTAAATTCCATCATTGTGGTAAAATACCGGAAACCGGTTTTGCACTGGGAGCTACGGTTAATTTTTTAATAGGTGTTTCCTGCCTGTGGCAAAGTTACAACCCTACAGGATTCCTAACAGAATCAATGGGAAATCCCAATGGATTTCTCAACTGACGGGATTTTTAAAATCTACTTAAAATGGTATAGAAAAGATACCGGAACAAGCAGAAATATATTGCAAGATTTTCTTCATAAGTAATAAAATAGAGCACAAACCTGTTATAGAAAATACTAAATGATTTTGTCAGGAAATGTACAGATAAGGTATTAATATTTTGTTAAAAACCCTTATATTTCATGTGAAGTGGTAATGGGTTCATTTTGTAAATTCCATCATGGTGGTAAAATACCGGAGACCGGTTTTGCACCGGGAGCTACGGTTAATTTTTTTATAGGTTTTTCCTGCTTCTGGCAAAACACCCCTACATTCTACGGGATCCCTAACGGAATCAGTGGGAAATCCCAATGGATTTCTCAACTGACGGGATTTTTAAAATCTACTTAAAGCGGTATAGAAAAGATACCGGAACAAGCAAAAATATAGAAATGCAAGATGTCCTTCACAAGTATAAAATAGAGCACAAACCTATTACTAAATGATTTTGTCAGGAAATGTACAGATAAGGTATTAATAATTTTTAAAAACCCTTGTATTTCATGTGAAGTGGTAAACGGTTAAATTCCATCATGGTGGTAAAATACCGGAGACCGGTTTTGCACTGGGAGCTACGGTTAATTTTTAATAGGTTTTTCCTGCTTCTGGCAAAGTTACAACCCTGAGATTTCCATCACAACTAATGGGATCTAATTCCCAGTGCAGTTCTGCAAAACATAAATTTTATTTACGTCAATAATTTGTATTTGAAAGAAATTGAACTCTAGCCATACGAAACTTTATATGAATCAATAATTTATATTGAAATTTATAAACAGATTTTTACTCTATTTAACTAAAAATATAAATTTTTAATATAAAACAAATACATTATTAGAACCTTTTCCATTTAATGTGCTTAACATATTGATTTTTAATGACTGTGATAAAATACCGGAGACTGGTAGTACCATATATACTGGTACTTTTATGGGTTGACTTCCCCTGTTTATGACCCTTAGCTCTTACAGTATGATTTCTGTCAACACTAATGGGCACAAAGTCCTAATGCAGTTTTCAAGACAACTTTTATACATTTCCATACATTGTTTTAGTACAAAAAAAAAGAAATTGATTGTTAGGTAACCCTAACCATAAACTTCAGCTATTTAAAACGCCTCCATAAACATGACTCAGCTTTTATTGGCAATTGTAAAAAACAGAAAACTTGTACATGATTTCCTTTTTACTGAACTGGAACAAAAAATAAAACCAGAATACATGTTTATAAGCAGTTTCTGCATATACCAGTTGGAATCCATCAGTAATCAGAAAGCAATCCTGCAACTTCCTGTAAATCATTGTGGGCTGATTCAGTCCCAACTCATGACCTACTAAAGTGTCACAGGAAACATCTTGTACTTATTTCACCTGATGTAAATGGATGTATAAAATGTCTTTTAAGTTTCTTATTTTACATGTTAATTTCGTTAAATACCTGAGACCGGGTTGGCTTTTTCTTATGACCACAAGCATCTATATGATGTCCATCAAAATGTAAGGATCTCAATCCTTTTTAATTCAGTATTTGATTTTTGTAGATTTTTAAAAACTATTGCGCTAACATCCTCCAGCTTCTTAGCTATATCTTTTTGTTGAACTGACGATATTTGGGGTCAAACGTCTTGGCCATAGTTATTTTGGGGTCAAAGTCTTTAAAGTTTGGGATCTGATCCTCTAGACATTTGTCTGTATTTAACATAGATTTTCTGTATGACAAACACAAATTTAAACTACTATAGCAATATGAATACACATTTTTAATTCATAGATTATCATAGAAACCCCTAAACATTGTGGGTTTGCCTGTGCTAAACTGAAACATTAAATCAAGCCTCAAATTAAAAGTATAAAGTCAGTTTAAAAGAAAAAACTCAATATTAGAAATGAGCTAAGCTAAGCATCAAATTGAAGCTGTTTTTGTTTTTCACTTCATTTAAAAAGCACATGGCTGCAGAAGAGCACACATTCAGTCCAGATGGTGAAGAGCATCGCCGAGCGTTCAGGAGAAGCACACACCTCTCCGTCGGTGGAGTCACGAGTGCCGCGCTCCTGCCAAGTTTTGGTCCCACACCTGGAGGTTTTTGGCAGCTTTTTGAAGCATTCTGGGTTTTATTTAATGATTTTTCTTAGTATTTCTTGTCATTCCGAGCATTCATTTCTCCTCATTTAAGCTTCATAACTCATATTTGTTGAAGCGCTTGACAACTTGAATAACTTGTAAACTGATATCTGAATTAAACATTTTAAATGAATTTCACTTGAACAGATGACTTAATTATGTTCTTTTAGATATTTGCTGACATCTAGAACAATAAAGAAAAGATTTATTGCTACACTGTCCTCTAAAACTTTAATATTAAGGTTGTCTGGCTGACATCAACTCACCAAATTTTACCAACATAATCTGTTTCATTTGATATGAGGTTCAGGGTCAGTTATCTGAGACTGTCACACCAGACAAGAAAATATCAAAACTAATCTACAAAGAGGAAATGGAAAACCTGTCTGCCAGCCTTCGGATGGTGTGTGTGCTTCTTCATAATCAGGCTTCGTGGGTGTAAACAAATGTCAGAGAATTCCTGTCAGCTGAACTGGATCCTCTTTAAACGGCTGATTGGACAGGCCAGTGGTTTGTTCCAGGCGTCGGCCATGTTTGAAGGCCTCTGCTGTGGCTGGCGCTCTCAGATGGAGACAGAAACGAACGCCATGCAGAATCAGGTGCTTTATTAGTCCAGTCACACAGCATGCGAGTAGCTGAGAGGATATTGCCAAACAGCCTGGGCTCTTCTTGGCTTGTGTTTCTGTTTAAATGAGTTTGAGCTGAATACTCGCCATGAGCAATCGGATCCGAATGGGGAAACTACCGTATTACTTGTGTGTACTTATTGCAGACTTTATCTAGAACAAAAACCCTTTTTTTGAAAACTTCGATTCAGGTTATCGTTAACATTTTTGGTTTTAATTAGGTGCAAAAACATCTAACTTAAAATTGGCCACAAGTTTTTCCAAAGTTGTATGAACTCCAGAGCTCAGAGGTTCAGTGTCCAACATGTGCGTTAGCTTCTTTGCTCACTAATGACAACACACAAAGTGGGCGGAGTCTCTAGAAAAATGAAGTAGTCCTGTAACCTGAGCAATACCCAGTCAGATCAGGAGAGACGATGCTGCAGACAAGTTTCAGATGCTTGCAATGACTTTTCAACTACTTTGAAGAGCCTTTGCAAACATTTTGAGACACTTTGGAGACTCTCTTGGAAATTCCATTTACAATTTGTTGCAGCCCAGTGACCTCTATGCGATATAAAGTTTCCTGCGTTTCATGTCTTGCAAATTTTTACTAATTCACAAGATGCAATTTTCTATCAAATGGTTGCAAACTTGTTGTGTGCTTCTGGAACCCATCTCAAACGTGTCTCAAGTTCCTAATTTAGTTTGTCAGAAAATAAAATTCAAGCTTGATTATGAAGCACGTTTTATGCATATCGATGTGCTTTATGGCAAAACAAATAAATAGAATAATTCTGAAACACTGCATAAAATTAGGGAAAATAGAATAAGCAGCAAATACATTTGTACACAAAACACACAAGTAATCTACATATATATTCCCAAATACAAACATGCATACATGAAATCATCTCAAATGTTAGCCAACAAAAAGTGAGTTTTGATTTTTTTTTTTTTTTTTTTTGCAATATTTAAACCCTGCGTCAGTAGAGATGTAGTAAATATCTAAGGTTAGTCATTTTTCTCATCAGTAACGAGCTAAGTCACCAGTGATTGGACGGGGTGAAACCTTGGGCACCCAATCAGATTTCAGCAGTGGCCGATGCCCCTTGGGTTCCCCTCTGGATCCTCTCATGTCATAAGATTTCTGTGAACCATCACACTTTTTAATAGTTTTGTGCCTATTTTAGATTTGTTTATTTGCTTGAGAAATAAAGAAAATTTCACAGTAGATATAAATGATTACTTTTTAAGCTGACTGGTGCTTTGTCTCCTCTGCTGCTTTCAGCACTTTTTCATCGGGCCCTGTCTTGTCCCATTTGTTTCACTTAGCGGGTAATGTCTCTGGTTGTCAAAAACAATTGGTTTTGGTGGTGTGAGGCTCGCCTTGCAAAGCATGCTGGACAGTAAATTGTATTTTTCCACAGAGTTTTTAGAGCATTATTATAGCTCTGGAAGTGAACAATGCCTTATCGTCCTCACTGCCATGCAATTAGAATCATCATTAATCGCTACTATCAGCACATCAACGGGCCAGAGGGGTTATAATGGAGTTATAGACCACTTATGGGGTAATCAGTCAATGTGATTGCTAACTAAACTGTCTGTCATGGTGCCAAAACGGAGTGGCTGGTCATTGGCCCAGTGGAGAGGACTGGGCTGGGAGTGTGAAGGGAATATTTATGGTATGTTGTTCATGCTAATGGTCAAATGTGTCCAGTCTCTCATCTTCAAACCAGAGAGCTGCATCGATATGTCCGGGTTCCAACATGGACGCCCAAAAGGTTTCAGTGATGTGGGGATGGACTTTAAAGTGATAATATGCAACTTTTTCATATTTTTAAATCTTCTCCTTGAGCCAGTCTGTGCTAATCTGACCCTTTACAGAGTTAATGAAAAGTCACTTAGCCCCATCTGGTGGTTAGATCCGGAATACCACGATTGCAAAATCTCCGTCACCGTACCCAGGAAGTCGTGTGTCTCACGAGGGTTAGGCTAACCCAAAGTGGCTAGCTGTTATGCTAGCTCTGGAGTGTTTTTAGCTCATGATTCCTGATTTTTTTTCAATCTCTCCCTGCTTGAACACAGCTGATTTCTTTGTAAATAGCCGCTCCTGTAGAAAGCTATGAAGGCTGAGGAGACATTTCAACAGGTAGATTTAGGCCTTTAGAAGCTGAAACAATGTGCTAACTTGTGAAATGCAGTGATTTAAAACGGACACCAGAGGGCGCCCAAAACAAGCAAAACTGCATATTATCACTTTAACGTCAGACACTTTATTAATCAGCATTATAAATAATAATAAAAAACTGATTTAACTATAAAACACACCTGAATCGGACACATGGAACCTTTTTGAGAACGTTTTTTTTATTATTTGTTAAAAAGTCTAACTGCTGCTGGCAGGAATGAGTTCCTGTGGCGTTCTGCTCTGCACCTTGGGGGGGATCAGCCTCTGAGTCTAGAACAGATCGTCTCCTATGCTACCTGCTGAGATGTGTCCAGTTGTGCTCCACATGTGGAGCCAGTCGTTCTGATCAGTTATCATCCTGTTCCTATCTGCTGTCAGGGCTCCCTCCCCTTTAGAACGTCTGAATTACTATGTGTTGCTGCGTAAACACCATAAACTCAACAAACTATCTCATGCTAGATTGTAGTTTATAAACAGGTGACATGGGACATTACCTGAATAAAGAAGGGTTAATAAAACTGTTCTGGTCAGAGAACAGCCTGCTGGAGGATCAACTTCTACCACTGGTGAACTGAGAGCTGCAGGTTGGACAGCACTGGTCCAAAATAACATACATAAGAATGGACAAATCACCTCCACCTTCTTTAGTTGTTGAAGGTGAAGCCATGATGTCCAGTTGACAGAAGCAGCCATGTTGTATTTTTAGAACCAGAGTCTGAGAACTCAGGATGTGGAGTTGAAAGTCCCGTCTACTCGCCTGCTGGGGGTTAGGGTGTGTTATATCATCAAATCACTAAATACAGGTAAATGTTTTAGAAAACTACAGGTTTGAACAGAAAGGAGAGTAAAAACTACATGAATCAGACAGCAGGATAAAAACGGAGGTACTTTTGGTTTGAAATAATGAAGTAGGCGGGGCTTAAAACCTATTCTTCAGCCTGCCGTTAGGGTACTTCCTATGTCTGGTAATAAAACACATCAACCAGGTGGACTCGTTTAAACCTCTACAAACCAGTTTTAAAGGCACACCAAGTAACTTTTTTATATTTTTAAATCTAATACCTTTTTCAGGGATAATGAAAAGTCACTCGGCAGATCTCCAGTTAGGTGTCCTGAAGTCTCACAAAGTCACATGTCTCACGAGGGTTAGGCTAACCCAATGTGGCTAGCTGTTATGCTAGCTCCGGAGTGTTTTTAGCTCATGATTCCTGATTAATTTCCCATCTCTCCCTGCTTGAACACAGCTGATTTCTTTAATGAGTGATGAACCGCTCCAGTAGAAAGCAGTGAAGGCTGAGGAGACATTTCTACTGGTAGAGTTAGGGGTTTCTGAGCAGAAACTATGCTAATGTTTTTACAGCAGTGACTTAAAACAGACACTAGGGGGTGCTAAAAACATGCCAAAACTGCATAGTATGCGCTTAAGACATTTTAAGCCCCTAATTATAACCGTTACTGCCCCAAATGAATGAAAAATGCACAAAAAAGTTTGTATTTAACAGTTTATTTTCTTAGTGTGGAAGTTAAAGGGTTAAACTATAATTAAGAACTGCATAGAATGCCTTTAAATTTGACTCCAGGTTTTTATTTTCTGTCCTCAGATGACCCAGGAACAGTGCTCTCATAGGAACAATGTCCAGAGTTCAGAGAAACCACAAGTGTACAAAGTGGGAATCTACGGCTGGAGGAAACGCTGCCTTTACTTCTTCGTCCTGCTGCTAATGATCCTGATCCTGATCAACTTGGCTCTCACTATCTGGATCCTCAAGGTCATGAACTTCACCATCGTAAGTCCTGCTTTAGTTCTGCTCCCGCTGTGCAGCCAGCTCCAGGAAACGGGGATTTATTCAGATTGTTCTATTTAAGTGTGATCTGATCTACTGTATCTCAGTTTAAACATTTAACATGTTGTTTAGATGTGGCTGATGGATCCAAAGCAACTTGTTTAACCCTGACAGGAAACGCTGACTTTATGATTTAAAAACCCTCCTTTCATCTCCACTCTGTCGACTTCTCACCCGCTTTGTTTTGTTCCTTGTAGAAACGGTTTCTTATTGTTCAGCGTTTAGTCTGTTAGCAGATCTAAAACTGCCACTACCTCTTGTTTCTTTGAGCTCCAACATCAAACAAGGCAAAGTGTGTTCAGATTAAATATTCAGAGGTGAACAATCACACAGAAGACTCATTTACACTCATTTCTGTGCTGAACATCCACGTCTGGTTTAAACACTTCCCTCGGGTCTCTTGTGGTAAAGGAAAAATATTTATTTGACTTAAATCTTGTAGGTTTTAACCTATGTTCCTTCTTTTAATCCTGACACAGAATGGATTCTTTTCTTTACAGTTAATCAGAGTTTTTTTTTTTTAAATCAAACATTTGAACCTTTCCAGAGTTGTTATTCTCAACGAAGACAAAATAATTTGGTCGATGCCTCATTTTTTCATGACTAATGATGAAAACGTTGGCGTGCGGTAGGGGTTGAACGACTTGCAATTTTACAAGTCGATTACCAAGTCATAAAAGTCACTTCGACTAATTGCTGATGACGTCATACATACGGCGTATACAGGACGGCTTTATAAAACCTGACAGGCTTTAGTGTAAAAACGTATTTTAATGCTGACAACAAACAGCTGAGAGAGAGAGCAGTTGTTTTAGGAGCACTTTGGTTTTAATATCAAGTCTTTAGACTAAAATCTGATTAGTTTTAGTCACATTTTAGTCAGGTTTAGATGAAAACAGCTTTAATCTGATTAACACTACAGTTTTAGTCAGATTGTGGTCTATTGTTTGACCATAATCATAACAAAGACATTCGCTATTTAATGAATAAAATCGCTCAAAGCTTGATAGCCGAGCCATTAGCTCGTTAGCTTAGCCGTTAGCATATCGGAGGTTTGAATAGCGCCGCATTTTTAGTAAAACAAGAGATAAAGAAAGCAAAGACTCACCGTTAGGTTAATTAAATCAGGACAATCGATTGCTAAGGGCATCAAAAGCTGCCAAGAAGTATTCTTTGAGTAAATATCCATTTTAATAGGCAGCGCCAGACCGGAACTCATCAAAGGAAATGGAACAAAACCCCTTCAAAATAAAAGTTCACGTGATCAGCGACTAGTCGACCGTTGGTTTAAAAAGTCACTACAGCCCACAAAAGTCGACTTTTCGACTAGTCAACTAGTTCGTGCGGCCCCTATCGTGTGGCAACCCTAACCCCAGCGTCCTTGGACAAGACACTGAACCCTAAGCCTGTGTTGGCCATCTTGAATGGTGCTGGCTCCGTTGGTAAATCAGCTGTAGACGTTCATCCAGTGATGAGTTTTCTTAACATCTGTCCAGTGGTTCAGAGGATATTTCAACACTCTGAGGCACAGGCAAAAACATTACCAGCTGCTGTCTTTCAAAACTGTTTCCTGTCGTTTTACGTTCCTTAAATCCGCCTTTGTTTTCACTGTTTCGTCTACACACATCGTCTTTCTGCCATCAGTTCACTGACTGATGAGTTGGTAGCAGAAACCTCTCACACACACACACACACACACACACACTGTGAATAATGCATGAGAGCTGCTTCACTACGAGGCTTTAATATGAGATCTACATAAATCGGTTCCTCAGATTCTGGTCTGTATGTTGCGACAAAGAGCTTCAGTTTTTAATGTCTGCTTGATGGATTTATGGATTAAAAAACATTTGAAATCTTACGAGTTTAAAAGTCGGAGCAAATCAAGGAATCAAAATCAACGTCCTGTTTTCCCTCAAACACCGTGTGATGATCTGACTGACGGCTAAAGGTTTTATTTTTTAATTAAAGGGTTTCAGAGGCATTTTGAAGTGTTTCTTTGTAAAAGTTCTAAATTACTTTAGTACTTGTTGTAGATGGCTCCCTGTTCAGAGGAATAGTTACATCCTTCAGGATTGAGAAGCTAATTAGTGGTCAGAGCTGCAGGTGAGGGGTGTGACGAACTATGTGCGCTCCGCGGAACACTGGTTATAATATTAACGTTCATTATGAGAGAAGGAGAGAGAAAGGAGGAGTTAACTTTTTTTTTTCATTGAGACACTCGAGGGAGAACCTGGCGCTGATGTCTAATGTGCACCTCCTCGCGGGGTAGTGGGTATGGACAACAACAGGAAGTGTAAAGAACAGCAGCTAAATGTAGCACTTCATCCTCTAGGCAAGTAAATGTCTCATATTTGTAAAGCGCTTTTCAAAGTCAATGGACTAACAAAGCGCTTTACATCAGTCAGTCACCGATGGAGCGACAGAGGCGAAGCAGCCAGCCCTCTGACCAACAAAACCATCAGGAAATGAGGGTTAAGGGCGTAGATTTGGAGGAGGTGACGTGTCCCAACCAATAATTCAATCCAAGGATGCAGAAATGGCGCTGCATCCCCACCAATAACGTGCTGCTGTGAGTAGACCTGTGTTCCAGATGTCTGCGCTCTGCAGCAGAAAAACTACAGGAACTGGTGGTCCAGTGCGCACCAGACCTGATCCCTGCCCAAACTGGTGCTTTCACGGTCTTGATAGCCCTCAGCTTGCAATCAGACGCTGGTCAACTAAACTTATAAACAACCACAGAATTCAATTTACGTAATCACAACTTCACAGTTCCATGTAAATAACCAGAGAGTTTCACATTATCAGGGTTCCCGCGGGGTCTTAAAAAGTCTTAAAAGCATTGAATTTATCAATTTGGAAGTAATACCTTAAAAAGACCTGAAAAAGTCTTGAATTTTGATATCTGGGTCTTAAAATGTGCTGTATGTCACTTCTCCGTATCTCATTTCACCTCAAAGGTTTCATCTGTCAACCACCATTATTCTGATTAAATAACTTGTCAGACTTTGCACATTCCACATTTCTTTAAAAAAATAAATAAACGTATGTTCAAGAATTTTAGTTTTTCCTTGTCGGTAGGTCTGTGAAATGGGTATTACATTTTTAAAAGGTCTTAAAAAGACTTAAATCTGACTCTGAGAAACCTGTAGGAACCCTGATTAATCGCACAGTTCCATGTGAATAACCGGATGATGTCAAACTGACAACTCTATAAAGGTTTCTATAATTAGTTCTGAGACTTTTAGAAGACTGGAGCTGCTTTAAGACGACAGCAATGCACTGTGGGCTTCACCCAGACTAGCCGTTAGAATTTACATTCTTCATGACTGATGACCTATTTCTCTGACCTGAGGCTGTTCAGAAAACTTTTACACTGAATCACTTCAGAATGACTATTTTGTTGTTTCTGTGAAAACAACAAGGAGTCGGTTTAGTTTCTAATTCATTTTAGTTTTAAACCTCATCAGTTAATGTGTTCATCCTTATAAATAACACCATCAGTTTCATTATAGCTGCACATTAATTCATGTAGATTCAGCTAAATAACACAACATTAAATAATAAAATGTGTGACTCTATTAAAACACAGTGAATAATGCCAACCCACTAACATACGGCTGTAGCATATGGCAGCGTGGGTGGGTATATTCACTGGAACGTTGACTGGTATATACTGGTTTTAATAGAGGAGTCGAGATCTGATGTCAGAAAAACGGATTCAGATATAATCAAATCAATAGAAACTCACTAATAGGACGAAAGTCGGCTTCAACCTGATGCTTTTCCTTCAGCATCACTTTTTGTTTATTACGTTTGAATTTAAATGTTTTGTCCCTTTTACTAAACATTTATTAACGAACATGATTTCTGTCACACAAAGTGGATGTTTTTGTCCTTAATGTCTTAAAGGTTTCTTTGACTAAACATTGCTCCAGTCAGAGAACAACTTCCTGTTTCTAGGGACACCTCCCACTCTGAGTGATGTCACCGGTGGGTGTGGTCTATAAATAACTGATAGAACCAAGAAAACCCTTTTTGTTACGTCCCCTAAAACGTCTAGGAGATATAAAACAAAGAACCCAGGGGACTAACGTAAAGAGGAAGGACAGCAGAGGTGTCACTGAAATAAAAATTAATGTTTTATTAATAATGAGGCTGGAGGAGGAACAGCAACGAAAAGGAAAATTCCCTATGATAAGTACTTAACCAAAAATCACCCAAATGGGGGAAAACCTAAGGAGGTAACTAAAAAACACTCTTCAAATGGGTTAAGTACTAAAAGATAGACCAACTAAAGGAGACCACAACGGCCGTTAATGAACAAAAAGAGGCCAACTGCTTCTAAATAAACTAAAGGAGACCTTTAAAAAGAGGTTATGAATTAAACTAAGGGAGACCGTTAATAAGAGAGGCTATGAGGAAGAAATAAATGAAAGAATGAGACTACAAAAGTTAAACCAAAAGGTACGCTAAAACAAAGGGGCTTTCACTAAATAGCCTTAAACAAAACAAAGTGCAGCTAAACTGTTAACATGGGCTACAGAACTACTTTTAGGTCAGACCCGACGGTCTCCTCCATCCCTGCCAAGTCTAGGATCCACGGACCGGTGGTTTCAGTAAGAATTCACTTTCTGGTAACCCTAAAGGCCTGTTGATAAAGCTAACACGTTAGCTCACTCCACAAGTAGCATACCCGTTAAGTAACTCCTCCATTCAAGCCTTAATCCAAATTAACAACCCAGTCTAAACATCACAGACTCAAGTCGTTAAACTCAAAGTAACAACTTAAGAACACTACACCATCGTGTTGACAATGATTATTCTTTTGCTACCTCAATGTTAAGTGTTTGTACTGTTGTCAGCTTTTGTAATAAATTCCCTAAAGATTTTATTACCGACTCCGACTTCCATTCATCAACAAAAAGGTACGTAAGTTAACTCCCTGCTAATTAATGAACCTAGTAATTCCTGTTGAATTATTTTCCGCTATCTCAAGAAGGTATCAGGTGCTAAGAAGCCCTCAATACATCCTTAAATAGACTGAACAATTTAACGGGAGGTGTACGGTAAACTCAACAGTTTAACTCACTACATAAAGGCGAGCCAGCCAGGAGCCGAACCTAGAATCTTCTGATGAATTATTTTCAGCTATCTCAAGAAGGTATCAGGTGCTAAGAAGCCCTCAATACATCCTTAAATAGACTGAACAATTTAACGGGAGGTGTACGGTAAACTCAACAGTTTAACTCACTACATAAAGGCGAGCCAGCCAGGAGCCGAACCTAGAATCTTCTGATGAATTATTTTCAGCTATCTCAAGAAGGTATCAGGTGCTAAGAAGCCCTCAATACATCCTTAAATAGACTGAACAATTTAACGGGAGGTGTACGGTAAACTCAACAGTTTAACTCACTACATAAAGGCGAGCCAGCCAGGAGCCGAACCTAGAATCTTCTGATGAATTATTTTCAGCTATCTCAAGAAGGTATCAGGTGCTAAGAAGCCCTCAATACATCCTTAAATAGACTGAACAATTTAACGGGAGGTGTACGGTAAACTCAACAGTTTAACTCACTACATAAAGGCGAGCCAGCCAGGAGCCGAACCTAGAATCTTCTGATGAATTATTTTCAGCTATCTCAAGAAGGTATCAGGTGCTAAGAAGCCCTCAATACATCCTTAAATAGACTGAACAATTTAACGGGAGGTGTACGGTAAACTCAACAGTTTAACTCACTACATAAAGGCGAGCCAGCCAGGAGCCGAACCTAGAATCTTCTGATGAATTATTTTCAGCTATCTCAAGAAGGTATCAGGTGCTAAGAAGCCCTCAATACATCCTTAAATAGACTGAACAATTTAACGGGAGGTGTACGGTAAACTCAACAGTTTAACTCACTACATAAAGGCGAGCCAGCCAGGAGCCGAACCTAGAATCTTCTGTTGAATTATTTTCAGCTATCTCAAGAAGGTATCGAGATAGCTTCCTGGGATATTTCACCTTTAAGGTGAAATATGAGTTGTCTTTTATCTGAACCTTCAGGACGACGACACCCTGGACATCCGGTAACCCTGACCAGCAGGTCGTAGTGGGACTTGAACTGGACCTGTTGGCTCTTTGTGGAGTTAAATAAACACTAAAACCTTTAATCCAAACAGAGCGTTAACTCTGAGGCCGGCTGCAGCCATGAGGGCAGAACATTTAGATTTGATTAAAGGTAAAACTTCAGCTCTTTGTTTCTCCACATTAACATTTCCCTCTTTTTCAAAGAAACCTTTAAAGTTGTTGATTTCCTGCATGGCCGACGGTGTGTTAGGATTCAGGTCACAGACGAATGTCCTGACATTTTCTTTTAGGATTCACAGGGGTAATTCAGAATTCATTGTTTCATCAATGCCATCGCGGCCCAGAAGCAACAAAACAGACTTAACCCTCGACTCTACACTCTGACACGGTTTGTCTCTTTATTCCTCTCAAACATGCACAGCCCTTCGTCTGTCTGCCTCCTACAGACAGCTGAAACTAAATCAAATCACTTTAGTTCATCTACTGAAATATTCTTAGTGTTGTAATTATACCATAATTCATCTGCCTGGAAAGGCTTTTGATGTAAATGTTTGGTCTGGATGACAGGAAGGGCAGCAAAGAAACCCCTCCCCTCCAAGAAAACCACCAGAAACAGGCTGATATTCTGCTAAAAGTCCAGGAAGTCATTTTCTCTGAATCCTCTCTGATTGTTTGTAGAAATGAGGATTATCTGGAGAAGAAACGGCGAGCGCGCCCATCAGTCCTGTGTCAGAGCATCCTGAGACGTTCATGGGGGGGGGGGGATGATGATTGTTGTTGAGTAATTAAAGAATGAGGACTCAATAATGGAAGCTTAAAGGTTGTTTTATTTGGGAACACAGATGGCTTTGGACAATCGTCCAACCTTAAAATCCAAAGATGACGTAAATCTGATATAAATCAATCAGTTAAACCGCTTTGTTTACGCCTGGGTCCCACACAAGACGTGAGCGCCGCTCCGTGCAGAGCACGAGCCGTGAATTTGAGAAGAAACCATTGTAGCCAGATAGAGTAGTCCGCCTGGGTCCGCCACGTCACGTCCCAGATGTGCAGGTCTCCGCCGTGGCGCTAAAGATTGGCGGCGGTTCTTTTTTTTTTCAGCTGCGGCGCGTGTGTCACGACATTCTGGAGGACTTTGAGATGCAGAAATTACGACAATTCGCTGAACCGCTACTAGTTCGGCAAATATAAATGACACCAGTACATGGACGAGGAGCGTTTCATTCTGGAGTATTTAGAGATTTTATAAACAGACTTTTCCAATAAACAACTCACTGACCCGTTGTTGAAGAATTAAAAGATAATCCGACAAAACACGACGGTAGTTCTGATCTGACAGATGCGCTTCATACTTCGTGGTCTAAGTTCCTGAGAGATATTGTGACTATCGCGTGATTTTGTGAGCTGCGTTCAACGGCGCTCCGCTCCCAGGGGGACTAGAAAACTCGCCTCAGACGCGGCGCTACCACGGAGCGGCGCTCACGTATTGTGTGGGACCCAGAATTTATGCTTTGTGAAGCCATTTCTTTCAGGCATATTTGGATCAACACGACCTGAAAAGTACTTTTTGACAAACTGGCAGGTCATAAAGACATTCAGCTTACTTTAACAGTCACTGTTTAGCTAAATGAACAAGGATTTTAACCCTCAGGCTTCGTTCTAATTTACTATACTCGAGTCTTTAGTGGACAAAAATGTCCACTCGTAGAAGTGGCTATAAAAAATGTATACATTCATATTTTTGTTTTGCTTTTTTTTTCATAGATTGATAGAATATCACAGAATGCATGATTATTTTTTGCAGAGGCAACAGGATCAAAAACTGTGGTTTGCATTGAAGTCAATGGGACATTTTTGTCCTTGAGAGGCACAAGAGGGAGGGAAGTTTTAAATCTGTTGCTACACAAAAACTAATAAAGCATAAATTTTAATATTTTATCACATTCTTGACATATCCAAGGCTGATTTAGAAAAATATATTTCAGTCACCCAGAATATGTTTTATGTAAAATATCTCCTTTTTTGTCTGCTTTTTTCATGAAAACTGAGCATCGCACAATCAAGCTGGCATATAAAGGGTTAAAATTTAGATAATTATTCAATATTTGATTGTTTTGATCAGAACTGAAGTTGTTCACAAGATTTAAGCCCAAAAAGCAGAAAAAATATTAATCTAGACCATTTTAAAGCAGTTTTAGAAGTGGACATTTTTGTCCGTCAGAGGGTAGTACATTTTAAATCTGTCGCTACGCAAAAACTATAAATGCAAAAAATACAAAATTTTAGATATTTCATGACATAACCATGACTGATTTGTGATAAATGCCCTGTGCACAAAAAATTATTTTTAAAGAAAATAACTCATGTTTTGTGTTTTTTTTTAAATAAATTACATCGATGACTTTGAGTAATCAAACGGGCATTTCAAGAGTTAAAATCATCAAAATGATTGAAGTTTTTATATGTTTGAGCAGGGCTGAAGTTGTTTAACCGATCTATGAAAAAAAAAGCAAAAAAAAAACAAAAACGAATGTATACATTTTATATAGTCACTTTTACAAACGGACGTTTTTGTCCACTAAAGACTCGAGTATGGTGGGGGGTTTTGTAGTGTTCCCTTGATCTATTTTCAAAATTCCAAACTGAAATTCAAAATTTGTCAAGAGAGGGGTTTTGCGACAAACATTTGTACCATTTACATAAACGGTCTTAAAATGGCGAACGTGGAAAAACTCCCCAAATGGACAAAAATGTCCTCGATGAAGCCTGAGGGTTAAACAAATATTACTGACCTGTAATTTCTCCCTGATAACCAGTGTGACCAACTTCCATCGCTTCTCAGCCCACTTCCTGTTTCTAGAGACTCCACCCACTTGGAGTGATGTCACCAGTGGGTGTGGTCCTTACTGTAGACAGCTGTTTAAGGACCCAAACATCTCCTTAATGTAAACAAAAAGCTGTCATTCTCCTTCAGTAACCATAGAAACATCAGACAGATGCAGCACTCAGCTGTTCTCTCATATCGGGCCGTGCACCTCTCTCCTTTATCAGCGGGTTTTGTCTTAGGAACCTTTTGGATTCCAGCAGAAACATGAATCCTACCCAAAGCCTGATCACCTGGATCTGTGTATGAAATATTTCCTCTGACTGATGAACTGCAGCAGGGTGAAAGCTGAGAGAAGGAGCATCAAACCGAAGCGAGCCTCTGCCTTTTAGAGGCGATCGATGTTCTGATAACGAGATTCATGTCTTAGAAGTTTTTTAATATTAGCAGGGAGTGAAGATTATGACCTGAGAACCTCTAAGATATTAGCATCCTCCTGTAATCTGACAGAGGATTGCTGGTGTATTTATGACTCCGAGGAAAACACACGCAGCTCTCGGATCCACACACACACACACACACTTCTATATTGTGTTATAAAGAGCAGCGGCGCTTGTTGAGCTGCTTTATTGGAGTCGTTTGGACCCGTGCAGAGCTGCTGCATCTGGAGAGTCATAAGTCAGCCTGAAAATAATACAGTTTTCAATTTAACCTCCGGGTGAGGCTGTTTAAGGTGTCCTAGAAGCAAATTACTGCTGTTTGTGTGTTTCTTTTGTCTCCCTCCATCTCTGGTTCAGTGTTTCTGCAGCAGCAAATGGAGCTTTCAGAGCTAAACGCCAGTGTTGTTGGTAAGAAGTGTGAGAGTAGCTCTGTAGGATCATAAACACATGGATGAGGAGCTTATTTTGTCATTTAAAAGGATGTTCTTAAATATTTGCTCCTCTTTGTTTTGTCCTCCTGAGGCTCAACGTTTGTTTAAATCCTACTGCTCTCTGCTGATTTAGTTTCATGTTTTTTAAGTTTTAAGCATCAGTCTTCAATTAGCAACACAGACACTGGTGACATCACTCAAAGTAGGCACGGCTGCAGATCGGTTAAAATGATCCGTTTTTTTTTTTAAACGGCTCCTGATCTAAAGGTCATCCTGAGGCGTCAGAAGGTTTTATGACCTGCTGTTAGACCTTTATCGTTTTGCATGAGGCCGTTTGTAGCAGACACGTCTAAACGTCCACTTGTTGCCCGTGGAGGGATTTTGTGTGAACGTCTGAAGCTCTACTGCAGCAGCATGAACGCCAAACTAAACCAACACAGTAGACGTGAGAGTAGTGAAGGTGTAGATTAAGCGTGGACGGAGGCGACGTGTCCCCACCAATAACTCGATCTAAGGGTACAGAAATAACGCTGCAGCCCCACCAGTAATACCAGCGGACCGAGGTTCTGCAGATGGACCTCAGGGGAAGGAGGCTGGTCTGGATCGGCCCACCGAGCCCTCCACCTGGACAGAAGTCCACGCTGACCCTACCCCGGGTCTGGAACTGGACCTGGCTGGACTGATCACCAGGTATTTTAATTACTTTGGGCCGGTCCAGACTGGGACCGGTAGCAGTCTGTGCTGAGCTTCCTGTTGCTGACCGATGCGCCCCCTACTGGTGCGGTCGTGTAATGACCCCAAAAGAGCGAGACCTCGATTATAAGACAACCCTACATTTTTAGATTAATTTCAATGAAAATAACTCGTCCTTTATTTGGGACATGAGCCTCGTTTCCACTATCGGAACTTCAGGGTAAATCCTAGAGGGCGAAACTGACCGGGACAATCAGCTGGCTCTCTCCGCTCAGCGCTCGTGTTTCCATTACAGCTCCACCTTTCCGGAACTTTTGTAAGACGTCAGCATCGACGTCACTGACAAGCGTAAAGGCGCCAACAGACGAGGAAGTGGAGAATAACTTTTTAAAATTCTAATTTTATTTGTCACATACACACTCATACACAGTACGATATGCAGTGAAATGCTTGTACGACTACCGTTGAACCAAAAAAAAAAATTTATAAGAAGCAATTAAGAAATAAAAAGGTGTGGTAAAAATTTTTTAAAAGAAGATAAAATAAGACCAAGTTTAGCTAGAACAAATATAAAATTACCAAAAATATATATAAGAAATGTAAAAAACTTATTTACAGTGTAAACAACAATGTTAATATATTAAAAAGGAAGATGGAAATAAGTGGAATGATTAGGGAGTGTGCAGTTTTGTATACATGTGCAAATGTGCATGTCGTGCAAGGATGATTATTTCTGAGTATTGATCTGGTTTAGGGACCGTATCGCCTTCGCCTATCGATCAACGATGGACGAAGAAGCGATGGTTGCGGCGTATTTCTCTGTTTTTATACATATCAGACCCTCCAGGAAGTTGCGATCACAACTATTAACGCAAATTCAACCATTTGCCGCAACTTTGTTGCAGCCTTGCAATTTTCACCAATCATCACAACTTTCCCGCAAATTGTTGTGTCTTGTGTCTGCAGCCAGGTACTCTTGAAAATACGAGCAAATCAGTTTCCTAAAGTATGACACCAGAGTGGTGGAAAGTTGTTCTGAACCAAACACAACGTCGTGGTGGATTAGACATGAAACTCGTCGTTTGACAAAAACCTTTTGACCACAAAACATGGAGGAGATTATCTGGAGAGAGGAGCAGAGACGGGCTGGGGTCTGATAGGAGTGATAAGAGACGAGGTGAGTTCTGTTTAATGTCCAATGTGAGAAACTAGATTTATAAAGAACTGATCTGTGTCCTAAACTGTGTGCTGAGTCGGCGGATTTGAAATAAATCGGACCGTCAGCGTTAACGTGAATTCCGTTGAACGTTGTTTATTTTTTAACCACGTGACGTTTGTATCCAGTGAACACGAGGAACCGCTGGTCTTTTCTAAACTCGTTCTGATGAACCAGTGAACCTTTGAGGTGAATCTGAAAGAGAAAGTAAAGCCGCTCACGCTGTAACGTCTGAGTGACGCTGAGACAGGCTGTCAGCTGTGTTGTCATGGAGATTACATCATCTTGTAGTCTTTATGATTAAACAGTGCATACAGTGTGTGTGTGTAAAGAGGTTAACTGTGTTCATATAAACTAAATAAAACCTTAAACAAAATTTTTAAATGATTGAAAAAAATCGCAACTTTTACAATGCTGTGCCACGAAATCAGTCATTTTAGATCGCAACCATCACAGAAAATCCCCACAACTTCCTGGAGGGACTGCATAGTGATGGAGTGCTGAACAGAAGGACGAGTAGACTTCATGACGAACTAATCCAACCTCGAAGACACGTCATTTTACAGCTCCGACAACACACAGGTCATTTATCTCAGCGCCGTCTGCTTTCAACATTTTCCTTCATCCCACAACCAATCAGCACCAGTTAACCACACTTCCCACTCCGGGAATCTCTCGGGCCGATCTGAGTACTGCCCCTGATCAGGGACTCCGTTGGTTCCTGAAGACGGCCCTCTCGAAATGGAAATCAAGGAAACAGTTGCGCGCCTCAAAGTTCCGATAAAATGACCCCGAAGTTCCGACAGTGGAAACGGGCCTAATATTGTAATTAGTTAAACTCCTTTTTGCTTTACATAAACACAAAGATTCTGCGTATGGAGTGTATGGACGTGTGAGCATAAAGCGTTGACTGGAGGAAAAATCAGCCTCTGTTTTTGTTATTTGGGTCCAACTTCCTCCACAGTTGGTATCGATGGCTGACAGGATGCAGAACGGACTGCTATTCAATCCCATCCTGCTGATGAGATTAGACTTACCCACTCTCATTGGGGACAATTAAACCTCCAGCAACTGATACCGAAAGGTCGACAGAATAAGAAATAGAAGCCGAGGAAGAGAAAAGGTCGACTCCGAGCCTTTCCTGCTCTCACAATTCACGTGTAATTTATTTTTAAGGAACGAAACGGGGACCATAAACACGTGATGCAGTGAAACGGAGTTACTGCTGAGGACACTAATTAAATCTGAGTCTGCTAAATTCATAAATTTGGCTCTCGGGGGACGGCTAATAAAGCTAAACTTCAAGATTTTATTGCTCCTAATGGTGGAATTAGCTCGCTGCGAGACATCTTCCGTGTAATTACAGAACACGGAGAGATTAAAGCACAAAAACAAATGGCGATAAGGAGGAATGTTCTGGAAACTAACGATGGCGGCTTTTGTCATTTATTACCCAGAATTCAAAGCTGAAAAGTGTTTAAGTTTACGGTTGTTTCCTCCTTGGATTGACTGGATCCTGTGACCTTTGACTCCTGATGATGGCGGTCCTCAGTGAGCAGCTTTTCTTATGATTTCTCGTTTTTGTAGATGTGGAGGAGATCACTCGCCTCTTTTACTTTTTGATGTTGGACTTATTAGATCTGTTGAGTCTCCATTAGACTTGTTTTTTCCTCTAATTCCACTTACTTGATGTTCCTTCAAAGGTTTGAGTGATGCTCAATGCGAAGACAAAGAGTCTAGACAGAATTCATGCGTCTATCTGCTGCCTTCCTGTCAGAGTCGTGATCTGATCTGATGCAGATAAACGCCGACTGTCCTCTAACTGGCTGTTAGGATCAATTTTAGCATTGACTGGTCGGGCTGCCATTATGTCCAGCTGAGCGGCGGCGGGACGGCTTTTGTGCTTCGCTCGGGAGGTGGCCCCTTCAGGAACGGCTCCACCGTCTCGCTCGATGACAAAATGTGAGCGTTCGTGTTCAGAGAAATAGATATTCTAGACGGAATCGTCTGTTTTGTCTCCTCAGAAAAGCGTCACGCTGAGCGAGTGAGTCTGTGTCTTTATCTTCTCGCTTCATCTTTGCTGTGTTTTTTCATTTGAAGTGCAGCGATGAAAGACGAGTCGAAGAGACGGGAGGACATCTTCAGTCTTTGACGTGTTTTCTTTCACTTCCTGTCTGTCTGTCAACCCTCTGGATCACACGGACCTTCTGTAGGGAGATCCCTCAAACACTCAACTCCCTCTAGTTAAAACAGTCAGCTCAATAATATCTGATAGTAGCGTAATAACCTGGTAACAGTGTGTAAGTACATGGTAATTAGCTAGTGACGCATTATGATAATGAGCTCTGAATTGTGTCCACGATGGTGGACTGACCTACCGCTACCAGAGAACAGGCGTCCCTGTCAAGAAGCTTAGAGACTCGTGTTCGACCGTCTGGTCGGGGTATTCGATGACGAACTGGGGAGGGCCAGACGGTGGAGAGGTCCGCGGGCCGGGGGCGTTACTCGCACGGATTCGCAGTGTTTCATTACACAGGACAGCTTTTCTTGAGCAGGGTTAGAAGAAGAATTTAAAGCCACAGAGCTGATTACCGTATTTTCCAGACTATAAGTCGCACTTTTTTTCATAATTTGGCAGATCCTGCGACTTATACACCAAAATACAGTGGTGTGAAAACCTATTGTCCCCTTCCTGATTTCTTATTCTTTTGCATGTTTGTCTCACAAAATGTTTCTGATCATCAAACACATTTAACTATTAGTCAAAGATAACACAAGTCAACACAAAATGCAGTTTTTAAATGATGGTTTTTATTATTTAGGGAGGAAAAAGATCCAAACCTCCATGGCCCTGTGTGAAAAAGTGATTGCCCCCTGAACCTAATAACTGGTTGGGCCGCCCTTAGCAGCAATAACTGCAATCAAGCGTTTGCGATAACTTGTAACGAGTCTTTTCCAGCGCTCTGGAGGAATGTTGGCCCACTCATCTTTGCAGAATTGTTGTCATTCAGCTTCATTTGAGGGTTTTCTAGCATGAAGCGCCTTTTTAAGGTCATGCCACAACATCTCAATAGGATTCAGGTCAGGACTTTGACTAGGCCACTCCAAAGTCTTCATTTTGTTTTTCTTCAGCCATTCAGAGGTGGATTTGCTGCTGTGTTTTGGGTCATTGTCCTGCTGCTTCAGCTTGAGTTGACCAACAGATGGCCTTCAGGACATTCTCCTTCAGGATGTGTTGGTAGACAGTAGAATTCATGGTTCCATCTATCATGGACATGGATCTTTTTCCTCCCTAAATAATAAAAACAATCATTTAAAAACTGCATTTTGTGTTTACTTGTGTTATCTTTGACTAATAGTTAAATGTGTTTGATGATCAGAAACATTTTGTGTGACAAACATGCAAAAGAATAAGAAATCAGGAAGGGGGCAGACAGTTTTTCACACCAGTGAGATATTCTGGCTTTGTTTCTGAACAACAGAAGTAACTTTAGATGCTTTGTCGATGTTTTATTTGGGTTGATCATCTCAACATGGCTGACCTGTTAAATAAAAACCTGTAACGTCGGTAAACGAGGCTCAGGTCGGTCCGTTCGGGGACGTTAAGGTCCAAATCGGAACGGTAGCTCTGCAGCTAACCAGCGTGTTAATGGTGTGTGAACAGATAGATATGCTACAGACCATTACCCAAAATAATTATTACTGACTGCATCCATTCAAAGGGATCTGAGCTCCAGGATGATGTCATTCTTCACGCCGGGACTCAGATATAGAATGATTAGATTAGTTTATCGCACCTTGAATCTGCTGCGTGGTTGTTTTTAATATAAACCATCCTGTCCGAGCTGAAAGGATTTTAAACACGGGATATTATTTATATGTTGTGAATGATGATGCGTGGCATCTCTGCGTGTCTGTTGACTTCATGCTTGACTTATTTTCATTCAGTAAAACCCCAAAAGGTGGAGATCAAAAGGCGTGGGGCGGCAGATAAAGCTGACTTCAGCTACGCTCGCCCTACTTTTTATTTCCAAATGGTGGGGGGTGGGGGGGGGGGGGGG
>SSNR01000543.1:306690-326038 GCA_006937965.1 Callopanchax toddi
CCAGACTGCCCCCCCCCCCCCCGATATTCTACCTGCCCCCCTTAGTGGGGCTGGTAGATCCGGCCCTGGTGTTAATGATGCTACAGATTACAGTGAAGACCGGATTAAATGACCCAGGAGGTCCACAGAATAACTGCTGCCTGATAAAAACTGCAATCTGCAATAAAACACAGTAAAGAAGTCAACAGCAAGACGGACATGGTGACAGAGGCAGAGGGAGCTCCAAGTGCACGAGTTCATTAGACAGAAACACACTTCTGTTGTTTCTTTCTGCTTCATTTCTGACGCTTAAATCGAAGGTTTTGTTTAGGAGAGGCGATAAAAGAAGAAAAAGAACTTCCCACCATAAGTTTATTTTATGATGGGAGTTTTAGTTGTTTTTAATAAAGAAATAAAGAGAAGGGAAGCTGTGTGAAACTTTATTTTATAAGATTCAAAAACTTTTAGGAAAACTATAAAGTAAAAAATATTTTGTAAATGAAAAATGCCTGAACCTTGTGTTGGATTAAAACATTATCATGTAAAAGTCACTAATAGAAACCAGGGGGTGGGATTACAGACGTGTGTTTTGTTCCTCTGGTTGGAGGGTGGAGGTCAGAGTTCACGGGGTCTGTTTGTGTTTAAGGCTGGTCCTACAGTAATGTCCCTGCTGGAGCTGAATGTTGAGCTCATGAACCTGTTGGATCTCTCTGCAGGGCCGCCCGCTCTTCCTCCAGTCATCCAGAAACGTCTCGGTCAACATCGTCAACAGCAACAACCAGCTGCTCACGCAGCTCGTCACGGGTAAGACCAGCGATGGTTCTCCGTGTCATGGTAACATCTTCATCATCCTTTATGCTCCTTAGTGGCGCTCCATCAGTCACTACGTAGCATGACATCACTGTCTAGAGGTTTATAAACGGGTCATTTATCATTCTGATGCTTCCGTGGGACTTTATAGATCAAGAGTTTTTTAAATCCTCAAAATGAGCTCTTAATTTGTCACTGATCTGCAGCAGCGTCTCTCTGTCAGACGACTTCCTGTCTCTAGAGTCTCCGCCTACTCTGAGTGATGTCACCGGCGGGTGTGGTCTTTACTGTAGATAAACAGCTGATAAAATGACCTGACCTCTAGTGGCTCCGTCTAAAATATCAACCACTAAAATCAGGTTCTGGTCCGTTGAAAAATGATTTACTGACCTCTAAAAGTTAAACGAGAAGAAAGGAGCTGAAAACAGAAACAACACTCTCATTTTACACTCGTTTAATTTCTGTTTCCATCAGTTTTTCTCCTCTCAGCCACGTTTTAGGATCAGATCTGTTTCTTTACGTCCCCTCTCCTCCTGCAGCCGTCGCTCTGAGGTTCACATCGTTTGCTGAGTGGAGCTCACGCTGAGGCTCAGGAAGTGTCTTCACATTTAAAAAGTGTTGACATTTTTCCTTCCGGGTCTTCGTGGTAGAGAGGGACGTCACATCGGAGATGCAGAGCGACACGATCCACCTCTCCTGTCAGTCAGTGGGAGGAGTTTCTGCTGCTGCATCAGATAAACAGCTGGACACATCTGTTAGCGTTAGTTCTGTCCTGACACCAGTTGGTTCCTTTTATTGACACGTCTGATGGTTTGTTTGTGGAGAATTCTTTCATCATCAGTTTTTATCAGGATGGCTCCTGTTTCAAGGAATTTCATCACATCGAGTCGACTGTTAGTCATTTCTATTCAACGTCTTTCTTCTATATTTCTAGATTCTGGAGCGTTGACTGACACTGCACTGATCTTATGACCTAATGACTCAAATCAAAAGTGTAAGGGAAACAAATATAATCTAGTTTTATTACCTGCAGTGAAACTCATTTATCAACCATAAAAATCATTTCCAGTAACGACGCATCAGCTTAGGAATGTTTTAATCAGCTTCTAATCTGCTGTTTTAGATGAATTCTCCTATAAACTGCTGACTTCAGCATCTCTGGGGGATTGAGGTCAAGACTTTGAACTCTCAAACATTAACTCAAGTCTTTTAAGTCGATCAATTTAGTGTCTGTGCTGCTTTCTGATGGCAACGTGGATGTAGTGAAAGAAATACAGAACACAGAGAACGGCTCGCGGGTCAGAGAGGCGAGGCTCGAGGGTCTGAGAGGCGAGGCTCGAGGATCTGAGAGGCGAGGCTCGAGGGTCTGAGAGGCGAGGGTCAGAGAGGCGAGGCTCGAGGGTCTGAGAGGCGAGGCTCGCGGGTCTGAGAGGCGAGGCTCGAGGGTCTGAGAGGCGAGGGTCAGAGAGGCGAGGGTCAGAGAGGCGAGGCGCGAGGGGCAGAGAGGCGAGGCGCGAGGGTCTGAGAGGCGAGGGTCAGAGAGGCGAGGGTCAGAGAGGCGAGGGTCAGAGAGGCGAGGCTCGCGGGTCTGAGAGGCGAGGCTCGCGGGTCTGAGAGGCGAGGCTCGAGGGTCTGAGGGGCGAGGGTCAGAGAGGCGAGGCTCGAGGGTCTGAGAGGCGAGGCTCGCGGGTCTGAGAGGCGAGGCTCGAGGGTCTGAGAGGCGAGGGTCAGAGAGGCGAGGGTCAGAGAGGCGAGGGTCAGAGAGGCGAGGCTCGAGGGTCTGAGAGGCGAGGCTCGAGGGTCTGAGAGGCGAGGCTCGAGGGTCAGAGAGGCGAGGCTCGAGGGTCAGAGAGGCGAGGCTCGAGGGTCAGAGAGGCGAGGCTCGAGGGTCAGAGAGGCGAGGCTCGAGGGTCAGAGAGGCGAGGCTCGAGGGTCAGAGAGGCGAGGGTCAGAGAGGCGAGGCTCGCGGGTCTGAGAGGCGAGGCTCGCGGGTCTGAGAGGCGAGGCTCGCGGGTCTGAGAGGCGAGGCTCGAGGGTCTGAGAGGCGAGGGTCGGAGAGGCGAGGGGCGAGAGGCGAGGGTCAGAGAGGCGAGGGTCGGAGAGGCGAGGGTCAGAGAGGCGAGGCTCGAGGGTCAGAGAGGCGAGGCTCGAGGGTCAGAGAGGCGAGGCTCGAGGGTCAGAGAGGCGAGGCTCGAGGGTCAGAGAGGCGAGGCTCGAGGGTCTGAGAGGCGAGGGTCTGAGAGGCGAGGGTCTGAGAGGCGAGGGTCTGAGAGGCGAGGGTCAGAGAGGCGAGGGTCAGAGAGGCGAGGGTCAGAGAGGCGAGGCTCGAGGGTCAGAGAGGCGAGGCTCGAGGGTCAGAGAGGCGAGGCTCGAGGGTCAGAGAGGCGAGGCTCGAGGGTCAGAGAGGCGAGGCTCGAGGGTCGGAGAGGCGAGGGTCAGAGAGGCGAGGGTCAGAGAGGCGAGGGGCAGAGAGGCGAGGCTCGGGGGTCAGAGAGGCGAGGCTCGAGGGTCAGAGAGGCGAGGCTCGAGGGTCTGAGAGGCGAGGGTCTGAGAGGCGAGGGTCAGAGAGGCGAGGGTCAGAGAGGCGAGGGTCAGAGAGGCGAGGGTCAGAGAGGCGAGGCTCGAGGGTCTGAGAGGCGAGGCTCGAGGGTCAGAGAGGCGAGGCTCGAGGGGCTGAGAGGCGAGGCTCGAGGGTCAGAGAGGCGAGGCTCGAGGGTCAGAGAGGCGAGGCGCGAGGGTCAGAGAGGCGAGGGTCTGAGAGGCGAGGGTCAGAGAGGCGAGGGTCAGAGAGGCGAGGGTCAGAGAGGCGAGGGTCAGAGAGGCGAGGGTCAGAGAGGCGAGGCTCGCGGGTCTGAGAGGCGAGGCTCGCGGGTCTGAGAGGCGAGGCTCGAGGGTCTGAGAGGCGAGGCTCGAGGGTCTGAGAGGCGAGGGTCTGAGAGGCGAGGGTCAGAGAGGCGAGGGTCTGAGAGGCGAGGGTCAGAGAGGCGAGGGTCAGAGAGGCGAGGGTCAGAGAGGCGAGGGTCAGAGAGGCGAGGCTCGAGGGGCAGAGAGGCGAGGCTCGAGGGTCTGAGAGGCGAGGCTCGAGGGTCTGAGAGGCGAGGGTCTGAGAGGCGAGGGGCGGAGAGGCGAGGGTCAGAGAGGCGAGGGTCAGAGAGGCGAGGCTCGCGGGTCTGAGAGGCGAGGCTCGAGGGTCAGAGAGGCGAGGCTCGAGGGTCAGAGAGGCGAGGCTCGAGGGTCAGAGAGGCGAGGGTCGAGGGTCAGAGAGGCGAGGCTCGAGGGTCGGAGAGGCGAGGCTCGAGGGTCCGAGAGGCGAGGGTCTGAGAGGCGAGGGTCTGAGGGGCGAGGGTCAGAGAGGCGAGGGTCAGAGAGGCGAGGGTCAGAGAGGCGAGGCTCGAGGGTCTGAGAGGCGAGGCTCGAGGGTCAGAGAGGCGAGGCTCGAGGGTCAGAGAGGCGAGGCTCGAGGGTCAGAGAGGCGAGGGTCGAGGGGCAGAGAGGCGAGGCTCGAGGGGCAGAGAGGCGAGGCTCGAGGGGCAGAGAGGCGAGGCTCGGGGGGCAGAGAGGCGAGGCTCGAGGGGCAGAGAGGCGAGGGTCGAGGGTCAGAGAGGCGAGAGGCGAGGGTCTGAGAGGCGAGGGTCAGAGAGGCGAGGGTCAGAGAGGCGAGGGTCAGAGAGGCGAGGGTCTGAGAGGCGAGGCTCGAGGGTCTGAGAGGCGAGGCTCGAGGGTCTGAGAGGCGAGGGTCAGAGGGGCGAGGCTCGAGGGTCTGAGAGGCGAGGCTCGAGGGTCAGAGAGGCGAGGCTCGAGGGTCAGAGAGGCGAGGGTCGAGGGTCAGAGAGGCGAGGGTCGAGGGTCAGAGAGGCGAGGGTCTGAGAGGCGAGGGTCTGAGAGGCGAGGGTCAGAGAGGCGAGGGTCAGAGAGGCGAGGGTCAGAGAGGCGAGGGTCAGAGAGGCGGGGGTCTGAGAGGCGAGGCTCGCGGGTCTGAGAGGCGAGGCTCGCGGGTCTGAGAGGCGAGGCTCGAGGGTCTGAGAGGCGAGGCTCGAGGGTCTGAGAGGCGAGGCTCGAGGGTCTGAGAGGCGAGGGTCAGAGAGGCGAGGCTCGAGGGTCTGAGAGGCGAGGCTCGAGGGTCTGAGAGGCGAGGCTCGAGGATCTGAGAGGCGAGGCTCGAGGGTCTGAGAGGCGAGGGTCAGAGAGGCGAGGGTCAGAGAGGCGAGGCGCGAGGGGCAGAGAGGCGAGGCGCGAGGGTCTGAGAGGCGAGGGTCTGAGAGGCGAGGGTCAGAGAGGCGAGGCTCGAGGGTCAGAGAGGCGAGGCTCGAGGGTCAGAGAGGCGAGGCTCGAGGGTCTGAGAGGCGAGGGTCAGAGAGGCGAGGGTCAGAGAGGCGAGGGTCAGAGAGGCGAGGGTCAGAGAGGCGAGGGTCAGGGAGGCGAGGGTCGCGGGTCTGAGAGGCGAGGCTCGAGGGTCTGAGAGGCGAGGGTCAGAGGGGCGAGGCTCGAGGGTCAGAGAGGCGAGGCTCGAGGGTCAGAGAGGCGAGGCTCGAGGGTCAGAGAGGCGAGGGTCAGAGAGGCGAGGGTCAGAGAGGCGAGGGTCAGAGAGGCGAGGCTCGAGGGTCAGAGAGGCGAGGCTCGAGGGTCAGAGAGGCGAGGCTCGAGGGTCAGAGAGGCGAGGCTCGAGGGTCAGAGAGGCGAGGCTCAGAGAGGCGAGGGTCAGAGAGGCGAGGGTCAGAGAGGCGAGGGTCAGAGAGGCGAGGCTCGAGGGTCAGAGAGGCGAGGGTCAGAGAGGCGAGGCTCGAGGGTCAGAGAGGCGAGGCTCGAGGGTCAGAGAGGCGAGGCTCGAGGGTCTGAGAGGCGAGGCTCGAGGGTCTGAGAGGCGAGGGTCTGAGAGGCGAGGGTCTGAGAGGCGAGGGTCAGAGAGGCGAGGGTCAGAGAGGCGAGGGTCAGAGAGGCGAGGATCGAGGGTCGGAGAGGCGAGGCTCGAGGGTCAGAGAGGCGAGGCTCGAGGGGCAGAGAGGCGAGGCTCGAGGGGCAGAGAGGCGAGGGTCTGAGAGGCGAGGGTCTGAGAGGCGAGGGTCAGAGAGGCGAGGGTCAGAGAGGCGAGGCTCGAGGGTCTGAGAGGCGAGGCTCGAGGGTCTGAGAGGCGAGGCTCGAGGGTCTGAGAGGCGAGGGTCTGAGAGGCGAGGGTCTGAGAGGCGAGGGTCAGAGAGGCGAGGGTCAGAGAGGCGAGGGTCGAGGGTCAGAGAGGCGAGGCTCGAGGGTCAGAGAGGCGAGGCTCGAGGGTCAGAGAGGCGAGGCTCGAGGGTCTGAGAGGCGAGGGTCAGAGAGGCGAGGGTCAGAGAGGCGAGGGTCAGAGAGGCGGGGGTCGAGGGTCAGAGAGGCGAGGCTCGAGGGTCAGAGAGGCGAGGCTCGAGGGGCAGAGAGGCGAGGCTCGAGGGGCTGAGAGGCGAGGGTCTGAGAGGCGAGGGTCAGAGAGGCGAGGCTCGAGGGTCTGAGAGGCGAGGCTCGCGGGTCTGAGAGGCGAGGCTCGAGGGTCTGAGAGGCGAGGGTCAGAGAGGCGAGGCTCGAGGGGCTGAGAGGCGAGGCTCGAGGGTCTGAGAGGCGAGGCGCGGAGAGGCGAGGGTCAGAGAGGCGAGGGTCAGAGAGGCGAGGGGCAGAGAGGCGAGGCTCGCGGGTCTGAGAGGCGAGGCTCGCGGGTCTGAGAGGCGAGGCTCGAGGGTCTGAGAGGCGAGGCTCGAGGGGCTGAGAGGCGAGGGTCAGAGAGGCGAGGCTCGAGGGTCAGAGAGGCGAGGCTCGAGGGTCAGAGAGGCGAGGCTCGAGGGTCAGAGAGGCGAGGGTCAGAGAGGCGAGGCTCGAGGGTCAGAGAGGCGAGGCTCGAGGGTCAGAGAGGCGAGGGGCGAGGGTCAGAGAGGCGAGGGTCGAGGGGCAGAGAGGCGAGGGTCAGAGAGGCGAGGCTCGAGGGGCTGAGAGGCGAGGCTCGCGGGTCAGAGAGGCGAGGCTCGAGGGTCAGAGAGGGGAGGCTCGAGGGTCAGAGAGGCGAGGGTCAGAGAGGCGAGGCTCGCGGGTCTGAGAGGCGAGGCTCGAGGGGCTGAGAGGCGAGGGTCAGAGAGGCGAGGCTCGAGGGTCAGAGAGGCGAGGCTCGAGGGTCAGAGAGGCGAGGCTCGAGGGTCAGAGAGGCGAGGCTCGAGGGTCTGAGAGGCGAGGTCAGAGAGGCGAGGGTCAGAGAGGCGAGGGTCAGAGAGGCGAGGGTCAGAGAGGCGAGGGTCGAGGGTCAGAGGGGCGAGGCTCGAGGGTCTGAGAGGCGAGGGTCTGAGAGGCGAGGCTCGAGGGTCAGAGAGGCGAGGCTCGAGGGTCAGAGAGGCGAGGCTCGAGGGTCAGAGAGGCGAGGCTCGAGGGTCAGAGAGGCGAGGCTCGAGGGTCTGAGGGGCGAGGGTCAGAGAGGCGAGGGGCGAGGGTCAGAGAGGCGAGGGTCGAGGGTCAGAGAGGCGAGGCTCGAGGGTCAGAGAGGCGAGGCTCGAGGGTCAGAGAGGCGAGGCTCGAGGGTCTGAGAGGCGAGGGTCTGAGAGGCGAGGGTCTGAGAGGCGAGGGTCAGAGAGGCGAGGGTCAGAGAGGCGAGGGTCTGAGAGGCGAGGCTCGAGGGTCAGAGAGGCGAGGCTCGCGGGTCTGAGAGGCGAGGCTCGAGGGTCTGAGGGGCGAGGGTCAGAGAGGCGAGGCTCGAGGGTCAGAGAGGCGAGGCTCGAGGGTCAGAGAGGCGAGGCTCGAGGGTCAGAGAGGCGAGGCTCGAGGGTCAGAGAGGCGAGGGTCGAGGGTCGAGAGGCGAGGGTCGAGGGTCTGAGAGGCGAGGGTCTGAGAGGCGAGGGTCAGAGAGGCGAGGGTCAGAGAGGCGAGGGTCAGAGAGGCGAGGGTCAGAGAGGCGAGGCTCGCGGGTCTGAGAGGCGAGGCTCGAGGGTCTGAGAGGCGAGGGTCAGAGAGGCGAGGCTCGAGGGTCAGAGAGGCGAGGCTCGAGGGTCAGAGAGGCGAGGCTCGAGGGTCAGAGAGGCGAGGCTCGAGGGTCAGAGAGGCGAGGCTCGAGGGTCAGAGAGGCGAGGCCTCTGAGAGGCGAGGGTCAGAGAGGCGAGGGTCAGGGAGGCGAGGGTCGAGGGTCAGAGGGGCGAGGCTCGAGGGTCTGAGAGGCGAGGCTCGCGGGTCTGAGAGGCGAGGCTCGAGGGTCTGAGAGGCGAGGGTCAGAGAGGCGAGGGTCAGAGAGGCGAGGCTCGAGGGTCAGAGAGGCGAGGCTCGAGGGTCAGAGAGGCGAGGCTCGAGGGTCTGAGAGGCGAGGGTCTGAGAGGCGAGGGTCTGAGAGGCGAGGGTCAGAGAGGCGAGGGTCAGAGAGGCGAGGGTCAGAGAGGCGAGGGTCTGAGAGGCGAGGCTCGAGGGTCTGAGAGGCGAGGGTCTGAGAGGCGAGGGTCAGAGAGGCGAGGGTCAGAGAGGCGAGGGTCAGAGAGGCGAGGGTCAGAGAGGCGAGGCTCGAGGGTCTGAGAGGCGAGGCTCGAGGGTCAGAGAGGCGAGGCTCGAGGGTCAGAGAGGCGAGGCTCGAGGGTCTGAGAGGCGAGGGTCTGAGAGGCGAGGGTCAGAGAGGCGAGGGTCAGAGAGGCGAGGGTCTGAGGGGCGAGGCTCGAGGGTCTGAGAGGCGAGGCTCGCGGGTCTGAGAGGCGAGGCTCGAGGGTCTGAGAGGCGAGGGTCGGAGAGGCGAGGCTCGAGGGTCAGAGAGGCGAGGCTCGAGGGTCAGAGAGGCGAGGCTCGAGGGTCAGAGAGGCGAGGCGCGAGGGTCTGAGGGGCGAGGGTCGAGGGTCTGAGAGGCGAGGGTCAGAGAGGCGAGGCTCGAGGGTCAGAGAGGCGAGGCTCGAGGGTCAGAGAGGCGAGGCTCGAGGGTCTGAGAGGCGAGGGTCTGAGAGGCGAGGGTCAGAGAGGCGAGGGTCTGAGAGGCGAGGGTCAGAGAGGCGAGGGTCAGAGAGGCGAGGCTCGAGGGTCTGAGAGGCGAGGCTCGAGGGTCTGAGAGGCGAGGCTCGAGGATCTGAGAGGCGAGGCTCGAGGGTCTGAGGGGCGAGGGTCAGAGAGGCGAGGCTCGAGGGTCTGAGGGGCGAGGCTCGAGGGTCAGAGGGGCGAGGCTCGAGGGTCTGAGAGGCGAGGGTCTGAGAGGCGAGGCTCGCGGGTCTGAGAGGCGAGGCTCGCGGGTCTGAGAGGCGAGGCTCGAGGGTCAGAGAGGCGAGGCTCGAGGGTCAGAGAGGCGAGGCTCGAGGGTCAGAGAGGCGAGGCTCGAGGGTCAGAGAGGCGAGGCTCGAGGGTCTGAGGGGCGAGGGTCAGAGAGGCGAGGGTCAGAGAGGCGAGGGTCAGAGAGGCGAGGGTCAGAGAGGCGAGGCTCGAGGGTCAGAGGGGCGAGGCTCGAGGGTCAGAGAGGCGAGGCTCGAGGGTCAGAGAGGCGAGGGTCGAGGGTCAGAGAGGCGAGGGTCAGAGAGGCGAGGGTCAGAGAGGCGAGGCTCGAGGGTCTGAGAGGCGAGGGTCTGAGAGGCGAGGGTCTGAGAGGCGAGGGTCTGAGAGGCGAGGGTCAGAGAGGCGAGGCTCGAGGGTCTGAGAGGCGAGGCTCGAGGGTCAGAGAGGCGAGGCTCGAGGGTCAGAGAGGCGAGGCTCGAGGGTCAGAGAGGCGAGGGTCAGAGAGGCGAGGGTCAGAGAGGCGAGGGTCAGAGAGGCGAGGGTCAGAGAGGCGAGGGTCAGAGAGGCGAGGCTCGAGGGTCTGAGAGGCGAGGCTCGAGGGTCAGAGAGGCGAGGCTCGAGGGTCAGAGAGGCGAGGCTCGGGGGTCTGAGAGGCGAGGGTCTGAGAGGCGAGGGTCTGAGAGGCGAGGGTCTGAGGGGCGAGGGTCAGAGGGGCGAGGGTCAGAGAGGCGAGGCTCGAGGGTCAGAGAGGCGAGGCTCGAGGGTCAGAGAGGCGAGGCTCGAGGGTCAGAGAGGCGAGGCTCGAGGGTCAGGGAGGCGAGGGTCAGAGAGGCGAGGGTCAGAGAGGCGAGGGTCAGAGAGGCGAGGCTCGAGGGTCAGAGAGGCGAGGCTCGAGGGTCAGAGAGGCGAGGCTCGAGGGTCAGAGAGGCGAGGCTCGAGGGTCAGAGAGGCGAGGCTCGAGGGTCTGAGAGGCGAGGGTCTGAGAGGCGAGGGTCAGAGAGGCGAGGGTCAGAGAGGCGAGGGTCAGAGAGGCGAGGGTCTGAGAGGCGAGGCTCGCGGGTCAGAGAGGCGAGGCTCGAGGGTCGGAGAGGCGAGGCTCGCGGGTCTGAGAGGCGAGGCTCGAGGGTCAGAGAGGCGAGGGTCAGAGAGGCGAGGGTCAGAGAGGCGAGGGTCTGAGAGGCGAGGCTCGCGGGTCTGAGAGGCGAGGGTCAGAGGGTCGAGGGTCAGAGAGGCGAGGGTCGAGGGTCAGAGAGGCGAGGGTCGAGGGTCAGAGAGGCGAGGGTCGAGGGTCAGAGAGGCGAGGGTCGAGGGTCAGAGAGGCGAGGGTCGAGGGTCAGAGAGGCGAGGCTCGAGGGTCAGAGAGGCGAGGCTCGCGGGTCAGAGAGGCGAGGCTCGCGGGTCAGAGAGGCGAGGCTCGCGGGTCAGAGAGGCGAGGCTCGCGGGTCAGAGAGGCGAGGCTCGCGGGTCAGAGAGGCGAGGCTCGCGGGTCTGAGAGAGTCTGAGAGGTGAAAGAACAAATATGGTCATAAACAACATTCCTACTCAAACTGGTATTTAAAAGGTTAAAACCCTCGATGGTTTAAAATTTGTTCATTTTGAGCAGGAGGACTGAAGTTTAACAGATATCTGCAGAAAAAATGCAGAAAAAGTATTGAGACATAAATGGGATTTTAGCACAAAATGTGCTAGACTTCACCTCTGAATTCATTCTATTCTGATTTATTGTGTAAAAACATCTTTCAGGGGTTTAACGGACCACAGGAAGTTTGACCCTGATGATGAAATTATCATTTTATAAACCTCGTTTATTCTTTGTTGTTTTCAGTGTGAACAAATGTTTTAGGTGTTGTGTAAATGTAGCAGTTTGTGTTATTTTGAATCCATAAAATCATGAGAATAAATGTGATTCCTGCACCAAACCGACATCCCTCATTTATTTTATGACGCTTTTATAAAACAACAAAGGTAAGTGAGAACAGGAAGTGAGAGTCCTGCAGGACAGATTAAGTCTGCTTCATTTGGATGCATTTTCAGGATTTTTAGAATTCAGAGTTATTTCAGTCAGCTGCAGCGCCAGTCCTCCCTCCTCTTTGATGTCTTCTCTCTGTCTGTGTTCGCTTTAGGATCCAGTGGATTTAAAGCACGAGGCAAGATGTTTGAAGTCAAATCCACCTCTGGGAAGCTGCTGTTCTCTGCTGACGAGCAGGAGGTGGTGGTGGGAGCGGAGAGGCTCAGAGTTATGGGTGAGTGAGACATCCGGATGGCTGAAAACGTTTCAGGGATTCTAACAGAAAGATGAGCTCGCGTCCCTTTTATTGTTTCTTCTTGGTGACGTGACAGATTTTAGGCTGTTGTTAAAGTCAGTTCAACAAACAAAGTTCTTCTTATCTAGATTACAACTTCTCTAAATGTCCTGTTGTTCTGATTGACATGAAACTTTGGAAGCTATCGGTCAAACAAAGCCTGTAATGGTTTTAAGACAAACTCCAAACAAGGTTTTTTCTTTACTCAGCATACGTTTAAAGCAGAATATTTTTATTATGTTTGCAGAGAAACTCAAAGTTATGAATTTGTGACCAGCTGTTATGTTCAGATGATCCGGTTTTTACAGATTCAGAGTTTAAACTGAAGTTGGGTAATTAGTTTTATTTCTCTAAGCATTTGTTAGTGATTTTTCAAGTTGAGGTTAAATATTCCTTAAACCAGTTTGACAAACTTAAATAGTAGATTTTGAGTTTTGTGATAATTACTGTACAACTGTTTGCTGCCTTACTTCCATAACAAAGCAGATCTCATTTATTTATAAAGCAGCTGTTCACATGATGGGCGATGCCAACCTTTATCCTTTTGATACGATACCTTTAGTTTCTGGAACTTTTTTTATACCGATGCCAACGCCGATACAGACACTGATGCCGATACGATGCTGATATCGATGCTGATACATGTACTGATACCGATACAATGCTGATATCGATGCTGATACATGTACTGATACCGATACAATGCTGATATCGATGCTGATATCGATGCTGATACAGATACAAATCAACTCTAGTCAGAGTAAATTTGACTCTGAAAATGTGACACTGAGGCGAGAGTAACTTTAACACTACACAGGGCGGGCCACATGTTCCCTGGCTCAGTGTTGAAATGAACTCTTTAAGTGTTGCAATAACACTGCTCATTTTACTGTGTACTAACTTTTTGTTGTTGTTGTTGCTGAGATTCATCTTGTTGCCTATTAAATATTTAACACGGTGGATGTTTTAGCGTGAGTTGTTGAAGTCAGTTCTATTATTCTAGATTTTTTAACAGTTTTATAACAAATACAGACATAATTTTTCTCACCGCACTCAGCACTTTTTCACAGAGCTGATGTGATGAGTAAACCTGACTCACATTAAATGCAAATAGACATAATGTAATGCTTATATTAGCATGATGAGCAGCAGATCTGTGATGTTTGAGGAGAAACTCAACGACCTGCAGGAGATGGTTTCTGCTCAGAGGGAGAATGACTTTAGAGTTGGTCGGGAGAGTGATGGTGAGGAGCTCAGGACTCGGGGTGAAGGTGACATGTAGTCCTTTAGAGGAACGAGGTTTGTTCTTATGACAGGAGAGGAGGAGAGGTGGTCGGATGGAGTTGTAACCGTCACAGAAAAACACACAAACATAAGGCCAGAGCACAGAGCATCTGCATACAGTTAAAGCTTCAGAAGAGAAGGCCCCACGGTGTGATGGGAGATGTAATCTGCCTGCAGGTGGTGACAGATTTAGGCTTAATGTTGACTTTCCCTTTTCACAGGGCCATGTCACCATTTCAGCTTCAAATTAAATGGAAATTATGAAATTTGTTTGACAGGGAGGCCCAGCATGAGGGTTATTACTGAGCTGTTGATCAAATTACCATATTCTACAGCAGTAAGAAGGGAATTTATGCTGCCTGGGCCTCGGGAGGTCAGATTTTCTACTAGGGAGGCAGAATAGATGATATGCTAAGCAGATGGATTTTGCTAGCAATGAGTTCACTGCTTGTACAACCATCAAATGACTTCACAGAGTCGATGGAGATTTGCTGTAACAAATAGAAAATTATCCCCTCTGTGCTGCTGAGGTTTGCTTCTCCTCTGATGTTTCCCTGCGATGCTTTTTATTATTGACTTGGAGACACGTTCAGTTTCACATGAGCCGTCTACACCCTTTTATATCATTCATGAATGGAAGAAATGTATTAGAAAACATCTTCACTATAATTCAGATGGTGTGTTTATTCGTATTGCAGTAAACCTCGTCTCTTTTATTCCCACTCCAGTACTTGCTCTGGTATTATGTAGCTTAAGTGAACGAGGAAAGAGCATTTTGTTAAGAAGACGAGGTTCAGTCTGGCTACCAACAGGAGACGAAGCCTCACTAGCGGGGGAGGGGTGGAACGAGTTCAGGAAAAGAGCTGCTAAATCTGAAAAATGTAACTAAAATATGCAACACTTTAGTAGGTACTCCAGCAACAAGTTTTCTATCTGGTCATATCACACGGGACACAAGACGCACGTGTTGTTCTGAATATACTGTAGAAGTAAGGAAAGTTTAAAGTGTCTCTGAGCAACTCAAACTCTTCACTTTATCTTCATTGTTCAGTAAAAACTACGACTGAGTATTTTGTGGATTTCTGCAGGTTTCCAGATGATTATAAATAAAAACCATCTGAGTTTATTCCCAGAGTGGAAACCCTTCATACAGGGTTTAAACTGATGACTGGGACTCTCATAGAATAGAAATTAATGTCTGAATTTGGGGTTTTCAATGGATCTGAACCTGTTTTTCCAAGATGATTGATGGTGTTTAACTTTTACAACAACCTTTTTGGGTTGTTGTAAAATCAAAGTGTCTCTTAAGCCTAATTATGTTGCTCCTGATTTATTCATGAATAGGTAAAACGTCCAGGGGGGTCAAGAAGGTTTTTAGGAACTTATTACTAGGATGTATTTCTCATCACTGTGGCCAAAGAGCTCATTCTTTGTCTCATTTGACATTAAAGTCTCGTCCATGTGGACACCTGAAGCCGGAGGTCTCTCGGCCCACGGTGATAAAACTCTCCATGGACAGACTCTGGTCCTCCAGGAGGTTCCAGTTCATCAGAGTCCTGATGGTTCTTGAACTTCTGAACTCATTTCCTCTGAAGGTCAAAGTCCAGTTATTCCACTGTTTTACACTCTAAAAAATAATATGTGAGCTGTAGTCGAGGTGATGGACTTATTGACCTAAATCTGACTGATTATTTTTGTTTAGTCAGGACAACTTACACTTTTGGGTTCAATCAACGTAAAATCAGTGATGTTCACACTAAAGAAAAAGATAAGTTGAACCAACTTAACTGAATTGCTTCAGTTGGTAACAAGTAATTCAATCAGGTTTATCCAACTTAAATTATTAAGTTGGTTCAACCTGACAAATTTAAGTCAAAACTCACTCAAATCATTTAGTTCCTTACAAATCAAAAATTCTAATCCTTCTGACTGAAATTTATGTAAATTCAACTCAAATGTTTAAGTTTGTCCAAATGAAAAACCTGAATGATCAAAAAGCACATTATCAATGACTTTGAACTTAAAACTATTTAAATGTAAATCATCTTAAATGTGTGTTTTAGCGTGTTATTTTAGTTTTTACTTTCATTGTAATCAGAATCTCAAGTTGGCTAAAAAGAAAACAATCCATATCAGAGATGGAACATTTTAACATTTATTGTGAGAACATCACACATTTAACTATTTTGCACAGATGCAAGTAATAATGCAATAAAGACTTTTTTACACTGTAAAACATTTTCCTCCTCTCTGAATGGAGTTGAATATTTATGACTAGCTAAGCCCTGCTAGCAGGTTAGCGACAAAAACTAAGTATTCATAAATACTCAACTCCATTCAAGGAGCAGGAAAACATGTTGAAGTATAAAAAGTGTTCATTGCATAATATTTTAAAATCATATGAAACAGTGAGCTGCTGGTGGTGCATGTTGTCAGCACTGTTACAGTCAGGAGGTTGTGGGTTCACTTCCCAGCTCTGTGGCCAGCTTGCATGTTCTTCCCACACTGTAAAAAGAAAAGGTTGAATCAACTTAATTGAATTGCTTCAGTTGGTAACAAGCAATTGAATTAAGTTTATCCAATTTAAATTACTAGGTACAAATTTATTAATTTAAGTTAGATAAACTTAATTCAATTGCTTGTTACCAACTGAAGCAATTCAGTTAAGTTGATTCAACCTTTTCTTTTTACAGTGCATGTGTGAGTTTTCTCTGGCACCCCAGTCTCTTTTAAGTTCAAAGTCATTGATAATGTGCTTTTTGATCATTCCGTTTTTCATTTGGGAAAAACTTAAAGATTTGAGTTGAATTTACATAAATTTCAGTCAGAAGGATTTGAGTTTTTGATTTGTAAGGAACTAAATAATTTGAGTCAGTTTTGACTTAAATTTGTCAGGTTGAACCAACTTAATAATTTAAGTTGGATAAACCTGATTGAATTACTTGTTACCAACTGAAGCAATTCAGTTAAGTTGGTTCAACTTATCTTTTCTTTTAGTGTGAAAATAACTGATTTTACCTTGATTGAACCCAAAAATGTAAGTTGTCCTGAGTAAACCAAAATAAAAGGTCAGATTTAGGTCAATAAGTCCATCACATCAACTACAGCTCAGATATTTTTTTGAGTGTAAGTGTTAAATTCATGCACATGTGTTGAAACATGACCACTTGCATTATAAACCCTTGAATCAAAGCGCTCATGGCCGTGACGTAAACCTCCGACGGCGACATGCTGAGCTCTAATCCAAACATGAAACCAGTGAGCTTCTTGATTCTGATGCAGGAAAGAAGAGAAACTGAAAACCTTCTCTGTGATCTCACGACCAGACCTCATTTAGTTCTGCAGGACATGAAAGAGAGCGAGTCCCATAATGCAGAGCGGTGATTACTTAGCGAGAGCATCAAAGCTCAGGGACGGCTGATAACTCGGATCGCTCGCTGGAAGCCGAAGGTAAAAACACTCCCAATTACCTTCCTCTCTTCTCACCTTTCTTCTCTGTTCACATTTACAACCTGCCCTGCTCTATTATCAGAGCCTGAATGCATTTCCAGGCAGACTTCAGAGGCGCATAATTGAAGGTAATGAAAGGAGTTTGATTATAATTACAACAAAAAGAGAGGAAAGAAAATCATCAGCATGTTTTGTTCTGGGATCCTCTGGATGAGCCTTCATCACAGCGTAGACAACGTGTGTGTTGTTTGTACGAGTAGGAAGAGTTCATGCAGGTGTGGGAGGAAAAAAACCAACAGGAGCTCGAGGCGAGCCCAGAGGACTCAGACCTTCGATACAGGATGGGATCCAGAACCAGTTCAGCTCCTTGGACTAGTCTAACGATGCCGTTTATCAGTTCCATTAATGGATGACGCGTTGATGTGATGACGTCGTGTACACGCTCTGTGTTTTGGTTCAGAACATATCCAAGATGGCGCCGAGGCAGAAGTACTCGTTGTATTTTAAAAAGAGACGATGCTGGGGCCAGGTGCAACACTCAACCTCCAGCACGCTCAAACCTTAGACCACAACACGCAGGTCATTCTCAGGAATGGAAGTCTCTGATACGCTGCTTCGCGTCTCGAGGGGCGGAGCTTACAGCACAGCATCTTGTGTCTTTAGCGTCTCAGGTACAACAACCTCCAGGTCCTGTTGACTGTAATGTTAGCGCCACACTGTATGAATACCTCGTAATAACATTCAGTCAATGTGATATCAATGATGCTGACCCCTGATTAAATGAGAATCAGTGAGAGAATCGATAAATCAACGACCCAAGGTTCTGATCAGATCCAACGTGTAGAGTAGGTAGTTCCTGGGGTTAGAGGCAGTGATCATCTCTGCTCTTTAATCTGATCTGAGAACAGCACTAGGTTCTTAGACCTTAGGGTTCAGGATGGAGTGTGGATCAGTAGATAGGATGGGTCAGACTATGAAGAGCCCTGAACCGTAGCAACAGGAGCTTGAAGTGGATCGTGTGTTGGACGAGGAGCCAGAGAGAAGCAGCTGTTAGGAGACCTGCTGTAGGGAGGACTGATCTAGACCTTTAGAGAAATCTTCTAGGTGAGTTGTAATGAAAGCATGGAGGAGTTTTTCCAACTGTCTCAGTTGTTGGACACCTGAACGGATTAGTTGGTCGAATTTGAGGGAAGAGTTAAAAATGACTCTAAGGTTTAAAACCTTTAAGGCTCTAGAATCTTTAGTCTCTAACAGGATGAGATTAGAGTCCATCCAGGTCTTGATTAGCCTGGTAAACCAGATAGAGTCTGGCCACAGTCCACTGAAACGGCGCATTCATAGGGCGGGATCAACAGTTGTCAATCAAACCGTCTGCACACGCTATTGGATAGCGCTAGAGCCGTTTAGCAAAAACAGGAACCAGCTGGTACACTGAAAAAAGAAAACAGGGGTCTAACTTAAAAAAATTGAAGTAATCGGTCACATGAAATTAAATTAAGTTCTTTCAAAGTTAATTTATTAAGGTTGTTCAAAGTAAACTTTAAAAAATGAACTTGGATAAACCTAATTAAATTACTTGTGACCGATTACTTCAATTTTTTAAAGTTAGACCAATGTTCTCTTTTTTCAGTGTAGATTTACCGTGTCCTGTCGGCAAAGTGGCCAATAAATCCTTTCAAAATAAAAGACTTCAGTTCCTCTATCTGTTCCCGTCTTGGAGAAAAGTCCAAATCTAAATCGTCTAAAGTTCATAATAAAGACGTTTCAAACGAGCGCGGTTCCCGAACTGCGGCCACGTTGTTTAAATTCAGAGTCGGAGCGCTGACGTCATCGGTTAATACCGCCCTCCATCCCGTTTAAGCGTTGTGATTGGCCCGGTACGAGACTGACCGGACCAATCAGTGGGCTGCAGAGGTTCTAATGAGCGTGGCGAGACCAGAGTCTGCAGAGCAGAACTGACGGTCTAGTTCACCAAGCTAGGTCTTGATGTCATTGAGAGACAGTCCAGTAGAGGTTAAATGAATCATTGTTTTTTTATCTTTATGAGAAAATACTTTTAAAAGAAATCTGCAACTGGTGGTGAAGAACTGTCTCCAGGAGCCTAGAAAGACACGGTAAATTAGAGATGGAGGGATCTTGCAGAATCCGTCTTTTTAATGAGAGGATGAACCTCAAGGATGAACCTTCAGAAGACCCTTCATGGAGACACAATCAAAGAGTCTGAGTACCCGGCCCGGAGGGTTACCGGGGTCTCACCCTGGAGCCAGGCCTGGGGTTGGGGCCCGTGGACGAGCGCCTGGTGGCCGGGCTTTCGCCCATGGGGCCCGGCCGGGCCCAGCCCGAACCGGAGACATGGGCTCATCCAACTGTGGGCCCACCACCTGCAGGAGGAGAGTGAAGGGTCCGGTGCATTGTGGATCGGGTGGCAGACCGAGGCGGGAGCTTTGGCGATCCGATCCCCGGACGGGAAAACTGGCTATCGGGACATGGAACGTCACCTCTCTGGCGGGGAAGGAGCTGGAGCTTGTGGAAGAGGCTGAGCGATACCGGCTAGATATAGTTGGGCTCACCTCGACACATAGCGTTGGCTCTGGAACCCGAGTCCTGGAGAGGGGTTGGACACTTTTCTTTGCTGGAGTTGCTCCGGGTGAGAGGCGGAGGGCTGGGGTGGGCTTTCTGTTAGCCCCAAGACTCTCTGCCTGTATGTTGGGGTTTTCTCCGGGGGACGAAAGGGCAGCTTCCCTGCGCCTTCGGGTTGGGGAACGGGTCCTGACTGTTGTTTGTGCTTATGCACCAAATAGCAGTTCAGAGTACCCACCCTTTTTGGAGTCTCTAGGACGAGTGCTGGATAGCGCTCCTACTGGGGACTCCATAGTCCTGCTGGGGGACTTCAACGCTCACGTGGGCAATGACAGCGTGACCTGGAGGGGCGTGATTGGGAGGAACGGCCCGCCCAATCTGAATCCGAGTGGTGTTCTGTTATTGGACTTCTGTGCAAGTCGCAGTTTGGCCATAACGAACACCATGTTCGAACATAAGGATGCCCATCGGTACACCTGGTACCAGGGCAGCCTAGGTTACAGGTCGATGATTGACTTTATAGTTGTATCATCTGACCTGAGACCGTATGTTTTGGACACTCGGGTGAAGAGAGGAGCGGAGCTGTCAACTGATCACCACCTGGTGGTGAGTTGGATCAGATGGCAGGGGAAGATGCCGCGCAGACCTGGTAGACCCAAACGTATAGTGAGGGTCTGCTGGGAACGCCTGGCAGAAGAGCCTGTCAAGATGGTCTTCAACTCCCACCTCCGGCAGAGCTTCGACCGCGTCCCGAGAGCAGTGGGGGA
>SSNR01000544.1:12500-15000 GCA_006937965.1 Callopanchax toddi
CTCTGCAGCAGGCTGAAGACATCATCATTACATCATCATTACGCCATCATCATCACCATTATTACATCATCTTCATCAGTTCTGACCGTGTTCAGCACGATGTGGTGCAGACAGCGAACTCCCAGCATGCAGTTCTCTGGCTTAAAGTGGTCACTGAAGAGGAGGGAAGGGGGGAGGAGCTGGGGGAGGCGAGCAGACAGGAAGGGGCGGGTCACCTGTGGAGACATCACACCTGTACTTCCTGTAGGTAGAAGCATCTTCTGGAAGGAGAACCTAGATCCCACACACACGTTCTGATGAGAAACCGGGGCTGGGAGACCTGAGGACAGACTGTCCTGTCTCTGGGACAGATGTCTCTGAGGACAGGTAGTCAAACAGGATGTCCAGGCTCGGCCTTAGGAACAGGAGGAGGTCTGACTAGAGCCTCTGGTCCAGAGGGGACCTGTTTGGACTTCCTCAAAAGTCCCTCCACAAGCTCCAGATGATGAGGACACGTGTCCTCACCAGTCTGATCCTCTTCACCTCCAGAGACAGACGGTCTCTGAGGTTACAGGTTGCAGTGGATAAAGACATGAAACGTCTTCATCTAAGACCCACTGGATCCAGGTGGTCTGGTCTGGGACCACATGGGGTCCCACTGGTCTGGGATTCCCTACTGGGGACGCTGCCCCTGTGACCTGAAGACAGCAGGACAAAGCCAGGGAGACTAGATGACTTGTTAGTAACAAGTCAGACTGACCTTCAGAAGAGTCCAGAGGAACACCAGCCTGAAGGTCTCAGAGCGCCGCCACGAGTCCCTGGACCAGATACAGAGCCCACGTTAGATACTACAGGTCTACAGGCCCTACTGGTCCTACGGGGTCTACTGGTCCTATGGGGTCTACTGGTCCTACGGGGTCTACAGGCCCTATGGGGTCTACTGGTCCTACGGGGTCTATTGGTCCTACTGGGTCTACTGGTTCTACGGGGTCTACTGGTCCTACGGGGTCTACTGGTCCTATGGGGTCTACTGGTCCTACGGGGTCTACTGGTCCTATGGGGTCTACTGGTCCTACGGGGTCTACAGGCCCTACAGGGTCTACAGGTCCTAGGGGGTCTACTGGTCCTAGGGGGTCTACTGGTCCTAGGGGGTCTACTGGTCCTATGGGGTCTACTGGTCCTACGGGGTCTACAGGTCCTACGGGGTCTACTGGTCCTACGGGGTCTATTGGTCCTACGGGGTCTACTGGTCCTATGGGGTCTACTGGTCCTACGGGGTCTACTGGGTCTATAGGTCTACTGGTTCTACAGGGTCTACAGGTCCTACGGGGTCTACTGGTCCTACGGGGTCTACTGGTTCTACAGGTCCTACAGGGTCTACTGGTCCTACGGGGTCTACTGGTTCTACAGGGTCTACAGGTCCTACGGGGTCTACTGGTCCTACAGGGTCTACTGGTCCTACGGGGTCTACTGGTTCTACAGGGTCTACAGGTCCTACTGGGTCTACTGGTCCTACGGGGTCTACTGGTCCTACGGGGTCTACTGGTCCTACGGGGTCTACTGGTCCTACAGGGTCTACTGGTCCTACGGGGTCTACTGGTTCTACTGGTCCTACGGGGTCTACTGGTCCTACGGGGTCTACTGGTTCTACAGGGTCTACAGGTCCTACTGGGTCTACTGGTCCTACGGGGTCTACTGGTCCTACGGGGTCTTCTGGTCCTACGGGGTCTACTGGTCCTACGGGGTCTACTGGTCCTACAGGGTCTACTGGTCCTACGGGGTCTACTGGTCCTACAGGGTCTACTGGTTTCAGATTTAGAATCATGCTTCGGTTTCTGGACTTTTATTTTGAAATGTTTTCCTGCTACATGCTGATTCAACATTTCATTGATTTTTCTCACTTTTCGCTCCACAGGTAACTTTCTCTGTAAATTTCAATTTGAGCCAATCAGGTTTGTCCCCGCCCCAGTCCCTGGACCTGGGGCATCAGGAGAGTGTCCCACTTGCTCACACAGAGGGGGCGGGACTAAAATCTGAACAGAAACCGGCCACTAGGGGGCGTTTGTTTTGTTTTAGCGTTAGCCGCTTCATCTCACTTGTTCAGCTGAGGCTGCAGGATGTCCAGGACTCCTCCCAGAATCCCTCTGTTCTTCCCATCTTCATCTCCCATCAGGAGGTGGGCGGAGTCTCTCCAGCCTCCCGCCCTCAGCAGCAGCTGGTGAAGGCGCCGTGCGGCGGTTCTGGAGGTGGCGCTGGTCCAGGCCTGGTCCTGCAGCAGACTCACTGTCAGCTCTGGTCCTTGATGGTTCAACACCAGTTTAGAACAAAGTGACGTTTTTCACTCACCTGGAAATGTGTGACCGAAAACACGCAGAGGGGCGGAGCTACAGCAAGCAGCATTGTAGTCAGGTGTTCTCTGGCCCCTCCCCCTCCATTCCATTTCTCCAGTAGCACTGAGAGGGCGGAGCTTACTGCTGCAGCCTGACCCGGGACACCCTGATAGGCTGCACCACTCAGTGAG
>SSNR01000544.1:20000-21871 GCA_006937965.1 Callopanchax toddi
GCTCAGCGTTTTAGTCCTAACGTTTAATTTTCACCTGTTACGAGTGTTCCTCCAAACAGCACTCCAGACTAGGGATAACCCAGGATAACTCGACAGACAGCAAATAGATGTTAGAGACAGAAAGTAAGAAGGAGACAGAGAGAGACATTTGGGGTAGGGTCAGTCTTTATTTACAAACAGAACGATCAGCTGACAGCCGGTTTGGTTTAGACATTAAATGTTTCTGTTCACTAAATCAATGAGTTCAAAAGTGGAAAAAACAAACCTTCAGAGGAAACATATCTGATGACATCATCACATCAGGAGTCTGTGATCAGCTGTTCTTCCTGTCAGGAGGTACAACCTGATTAAAGTTCTAAAAAATATTCATTTAACTTTGGTTCAGAATTAACAAATAAACAAACAATAACAAAAAAATGTGTCCAATGAGTGAGATACACACATAAAGACACACACTTACACACGTGCATACTAAATCTTTACAGAGGGCGGGGCTTAGTAAACCAGCTGAAGATGACCAGGGATGTTGTAAAGGATGATGCGTTAGATCAAAACAGAAGCCAAAAATCTGCACATGGAAGGACAGGAAGTATGTCAAAGTAAAACGATCTGGATCATGTCAAGGGCAGAGCCGTCACGTCACCCATCGCTCTCTTCTTCTTCGCTGTAGTCGCTCAAAGGAAACTCACAACTCTCTTGCTGTGTGCTGTAGTTCTTCCTGTGCATCACACATTCCTGGCCAATGATAGCCTGCAAAGACAAACACACATGCAAGCACACACACACAGAGTTATTAGGTGGGTTGTCCTGTAAAACTGAGGATCACCTACATAGTCACACAAATATATTCCTCCCTGAACAAGGTCAAGAGCTTCTGACTGTAGAGCTGAAAGAATCCAGAGACTGATCCAGGTGGAACACCAGGACCCACCCGAGCTGTTGAGGATCACATAGGAAGAAGTATTGTGGGGCAGGTTGGAGTATAGTGAGGCAGGTTGGAGTATAGTGAGGCAGGTTGGAGTATAGTGAGGCAGATTGGAGTATAATGAGGCAGATTGGAGTATAGTGAGGCAGGTTGGAGTATAGTGAGGCAGATTGGAGTATAATGAGGCAGATTGGAGTATAGTGAGGCAGGTTGGAGTATAGTGAGGCAGGTTGGAGTATAATGAGGCAGATTGGAGTATAGTGAGGCAGATTGGAGTATACTGAGGCAGGTTGGAGTATAGTGAGGCAGATTGGAGTATAGTGAGGCAGGTTGGAGTAAAGTGAGGCAGGCTGGAGTATAGTGAGGCAGATTGGAGTATAGTGAGGCAGATTGGAGTATAGTGAGGCAGATTGGAGTATAGTGAGGCAGATTGGAGTATAGTGAGGCAGGTTGGAGTATAGTGAGCAGGTTGGAGTAAAGTGAGGCAGGCTGGAGTAAAGTGAGGCAGGTTGGAGTATAGTGAGCAGGTTGGAGTAAAGTGAGGCAGGCTGGAGTATAGTGAGGCAGGTTGGAGGATAGTGAGGCAGGTTGGAGTATAGTGAGGCAGGTTGGGTATACTGAGGCAGGTTGGAGTATAGTGAGGCAGATTGGAGTATACTGAGGCAGGTTGGAGTATAGTGAGGCAGGTTGGAGTATAGTGAGGCAGATTGGAGTATAGTGAGGCAGGTTGGAGTATAGTGAGGCAGGTTGGAGTATAGTGAGGCAGATTGGAGTATACTGAGGCAGATTGGAGTATAGTGAGGCAGGTTGGAGTATAGTGAGGCAGGTTGGAGTATAGTGAGGCAGGTTGGAGTATAGTGAGGCAGGTTGGAGTATAGTGAGGCAGGTTGGAGTATAGTGAGGCAGATTGGAGTATAGTGAGGCAGGTTGGAGTATAGTGAGGCAG
>SSNR01000544.1:60983-72505 GCA_006937965.1 Callopanchax toddi
TATAAACTACCTGTTTATGGTTTATAAACTACCTGTTTATGGTTTATAAACTACCTGTTTATGGTTTATAAACTACCTGTTTATGGTTTATAAACTACCTGTTTATGGTTTATAAACTACCTGTTTATGGTTTATAAACTACCTGTTTATGGTTTATAAACTACCTGTTTAGGGTTTATAAACTACCTGTTTAGGGTTTATAAACTACCTGTTTATGGTTTATAAACTACCTGTTTAGGGTTTATAAACTACCTGTTTAGGGTTTATAAACTACCTGTTTATGGTTTATAAACTACCCATTTCTGGTTGAATAACTACCTGTTTATGGTTTATAAACTACCTGTTTATGGTTTATAAACTACCTGTTTATGGTTTATAAACTACCTGTTTATGGTTTATAAACTACCTGTTTAGGGTTTATAAACTACCTGTTTAGGGTTTATAAACTACCTGTTTAGGGTTTATAAACTACCTGTTTATGGTTTATAAACTACCTGTTTAGGGTTTATAAACTACCTGTTTAGGGTTTATAAACTACCTGTTTATGGTTTATAAACTACCCATTTCTGGTTGAATAACTACCTGTTTATGGTTTATAAACGACCTGTTTATGGTTTATAAACGACCTGTTTATGGTTTACTAACTACCTGTTTCTGGTTGAATAACTACCTGTTTATGGTTTATAAACTACCCGTTTCTGGTTGGATAACTACCTGTTTGGGGTGTGTTTAGTTGATTTCGGACCCGTCTGACGGGTAAAGGTCTTTCCGTTTGAACTCCAGGTTTTTTCCTGATTTTCCAGGTTCTGCAGTTTGTTCCTGAGCTGAGGTTTACCTGTGAAATCTCTTTCTGTCTCATCATTGGTTAATTCAGCTTTAATCACCTGTAAACAGTCACACATCCGCCCGCCTGAGAGACACAGCTTCAGCCCTAATGAGCCTTCATCATGACCTCTCAACCACATGAAGTAAAACCACACACACCTTCAAACGCGACAGCTTTACCTGTCTCAGGTCTCCAGGTGTGTTCTAATCTCGGGGGTGTCAGGTATCAAACCTCACCTGAGGCCGCGGGGCTTCCAGGAAGGAAGAGGAGGCTGTTTCTGTCAACTGATGCCGTCGAGCTTCAAACACAGAGTGAAAACTTCTGAGACGGACCGGCTGAGGGGGGATGGATCAGACAGGAGGGAGAGGTATAAAACCAAACGCACCTGAAGGCAGCAGCAGGAGGTGCTGAGCAGGACCATCAAGAGGCAGGATTCTGACCTGAAACCATCTCCACTGGTTATAAACCAGACAAAGACAAAAGACAAACCCAGAATCAGCTTCTAGCATCCAGAGGGTCTGATTGGTCGACAGGAGGATGTGGACGTACCGCAGCATCCTGTGTGTGTCTCTGGTTTGTGGTCTGGCTTTGGACTCAAACACCATCAGATCCTCCAAAGAGGTGACGCTACAGAGCTCCGAGCTGCAGGTAAGTCAGAGGGTTTGGGTCTGCTGCAGCCATTAGAGTTACAAGAACTGATTCCTTAAGGGAACGTTTAAAACCCTCTAAAACCATGTGACCAGTTCAGCCAATCTCTGCTTCCTGCAGGTGGACTTAAACCCTAACCTGAATTCATTTGTTTTAATTTAAAACCTTTAAACATCCTATGAAAACCAAAAGGTCACTTATTCAGGTTCTAAACTGAAAACATGAGAAAAAACAGATCCATCATCAAGTCAGATACCTGATGTTGAGTGGCAGCTCAGAGGCTTTACATCCATCATTCATCCTCCATCATCTGTTTACTTTGGTAAATATGTAAACAGATCAGAACAAAGTAAAAACCTAAAATGACATTACAAACTAAAATAATCAAATCAATGAAAACAACAACTAATGACGAGGTTCTGACAAGAGACTGTAAATTAGGTTCTAATGAGGATCTAGTGAGGTTGTAAATTAGGTTCTAATGAGGTTCTGATTAGGTTGTAATTCGGTTCTAATGATGATCTGATGATGTTCTAGTGAGGTAGTAATGACGTTCTGGTGAGGTTGTAATGAGGTTCTGATGAGATTGTAATTAGGTTCTAATGAGGATCTAGTGAGGTTGTAAATTAGGTTCTAATGAGGATCTGATGATGTTCTAGTGAGGTAGTAATGACGTTCTGGTGAGGTTGTAATGAGGCTCTGGTGAGGTTCTGATGAGGTTGTAATTAGGTTCTAATAAGGATCTAGTGAGGTTGTAAATTAGGTTCTAGGATCTGATTAGGATCTAGTGAGGTTCTGATGAGGTTCTAGTGATGTTGTGATGAGGTTCCGATGAGGTTCTAGTGAGGTCCTGATGAGGTTCTAGTGAGGTCCTGATGAGGTTCTAGTGAGGTTGTGATGAGGTTCCAATGAGGTTCTAGTGAGGTCCTGATGAGGTAGTAATGAGGTTGTGATGAGGTTCTAGTGAGGTCCTGAAGAGGTTGTTATGAGGTCCTAGTGAGGTTATGATGAGGTTCCGATGAGGTTCTAGTGAGGTCCTGATGAGGTTGTGATGAGGTTCTAGTGAGGTTCTGATGAGGTTGTGATGAGGTTCCGATGAGGTTCTAGTGAGGTTGTGATGAGGTTCTAGTGAGGTCCTGATGAGATTGTGATGAGGTTCTAGTGAGGTTCTGAAGAGGTTCTAGTGAGGTCCTGATGAAGTTCTAGTGAGGTTGTGATGAGGTTCTAGTGAGGTTCTGATGAGGTTTTGATGATGTTGTAGTGAGGTTGTGATGAGGTTCTAGTGAGGTTGTGATGAAGTTGTGATGAGGTTCCGATGAGGTTCTAGTGAGGTTGTGATGAGGTTGTGATTAGGTTCCGATGAGGTTCTAGTGAGGTTGTGATGAGGTTCTAGTGAGGTCGTGATGAGGTTGTGATTAGGTTTCGATGAGGTTCTAGTGAGGTTGTGATGAAGTTGTGATGAGGTTCCGATGAGGTTCCGATGAGGTTCTAATGAAGTTCTAGTGAGGTTCTGATGAGGTTGTGATTAGGTTCCGAAGAGGTTCTAGTGAGGTTGTGATGAGGTTCTAGTGAGGTCGTGAGGAGGTTGTGGTTAGGTTTCGATTAGGTTCTAGTGAGGTTGTGATGAGGTTCTAGTGAGGTTCTGATGAGGTTGTGATGAGGTTCTAGTGAGGTCGTGATGAGGTTGTGATGAGGTTCTAGTGAGGTTGAGATGAGGTTCTAGTAAGGTCGTGATGAGGTTGTGATGAGGTTCTGATGAGGTTATAGTGAGGTCGTGATGAGGTTGTGATGAAGTTCTAGTGATGTTGTGATGAGGTTCTAGTGAGGTCGTGATGAGGTTGTGATTAGGTTTTGATGAGGTTCTAGTGAGGTTGTGATGAGGTTCTAGTGAGGTTCTGATGAGGTTCTAGTGAGGTTGTGATGAGGTTCTAGTGAGGTTCTGATGAGGTTCTCGTGAGGTTCGGATGAGGTTGTGATTAGGTTTCGATGAGGTTCTAGTGAGGTTGTGATGAGGTTCTAGTGAGGTTCTGATGAGGTTCTAGTGAGGTCGTGATGAGGTTGTGATTAGGTTTCGATGAGGTTCTAGTGAGGTTGTGATGAAGTTGTGATGAGGTTCCGATGAGGTTCTAATGAAGTTCTAGTGAGGTTCTGATGAGGTTGTGATTAGGTTCCGAAGAGGTTCTAGTGAGGTTGTGGTGAGGTTATAGTGAGGTCGTGATGAGGTTGTGATGAGGTTCTAGTGATGTTGTGATGAGGTTCTAGTGAGGTCGTGATGAGGTTGTGATTAGGTTTCGATGAGGTTCTAGTGAGGTTGTGATGAGGTTCTAGTGAGGTTCTAGTGAGGTTGTGATGAGGTTCTAGTGAGGTTCTGATGAGGTTCTCGTGAGGTTCGGATGAGGTTGTGATTAGGTTCCGATGAGGTTCTAGTGAGGTTGTGATGAGGTTCTAGTGAGGTTGTGATGAGGTTCTAGTGAGGTCGTGATGAGGTTGTGGTTAGGTTTCGATGAGGTTCTAGTGAGGTTGTGATGGGGTTCTAGTGAGGTCGTGATGAGGTTCTAGTGAGGTTGTGATGAGGTTCTAGTGAGGTTGTGATGAGGTTCTAGTGAGGTCGTGATGAGGTTGTGATTAGGTTTCGATGAGGTTCTAGTGAGGTTGTGATGAGGTTCTAGTGAGGTTCTGATGAGGTTCTAGTGAGGTTGTGATGAGGTTCTAGTGAGGTTCTGATGAGGTTGTGATGAAGTTGTGATGAGGTTCTTGTGAGGTTGTGATGAGGTTCTAGTGAGGTCGTGATGAGGTTGTGGTTAGGTTTCGATGAGGTTCTAGTGAGGTTGTGATGGGGTTCTAGTGAGGTCGTGATGAGGTTCTAGTGAGGTTGTGATGAGGTTCTAGTGAGGTCGTGATGAGGTTCTAGTGAGGTCGTGATGAGGTTGTGATGAGGTTCTAGTGAGGTTGTGATGAGGTTCTAGTGAGGTTGTGATGAGGTTCTAGTGAGGTTCTGATGAGTTTGTGATGAGGTTCTAGTGAGGTTGTGATGAGGTTCTAGTGAGGTTCTGATGAGGTTGTGATGAGGTTCTAGTGAGGTTCTGATGAGGTTGTGGTGAAGTTCTGATGAGGTTGTGATGAGGTTCCAATGAGGTCCTAGTGAGGTTGTGATGAGGTTCCAATGAGGTTCTAGTGAGGTTCTGATGAGGTTGTGATGAGGTTCTAGTGAGGTTGTGATGAAGTTGTGATGAGGTTCTAGTGAGGTCCTGATGAAGTTCTAGTGAGGTTGTGATGAGGTTCTAGTGAGGTTGTGATGAGGTTCTGGTGAGGTTGTGATGAAGTTCTAGTGAGGTTGTGATGAAGTTCTAGTGAGGTTGTGATGAGGTTCTAGTGAGGTTCTGATGAGGTTCTAGTGAGGTTGTGATGAGGTTCTGATGAGGTTCTAGTGAGGTTCTGATGAGGTTGTGATTATGTTCTAGTGAGGTTGTGATGAGGTTCTAGTGAGGTTGTGATGAGGTTCTGGTGAGGTTGTGATGAAGTTCTAGTGAGGTTGTGATGAAGTTCTAGTGAGGTTGTGATGAGGTTGTGATTAGGTTTCGATGAGGTTCTAGTGAGGTTGTGATGAGGTTGTGATTATGTTCTAGTGAGGTTGTGATGAGGTTCTAGTGAGGTTGTGATGAGGTTCTGGTGAGGTTGTGATGAAGTTCTAGTGAGGTTGTGATGAAGTTCTAGTGAGGTTGTGATGAAGTTCTAGTGAGGTTGTGATGAGGTTCTAGTGAGGTTCTGATGAGGTTCTAGTGAGGTTGTGATGAGGTTCCGATGAGGTTCTAGTGAGGTTCTGATGAGGTTGTGATTATGTTCTAGTGAGGTTGTGATGAGGTTCTGTTTTTCCGTCTGTTCGTCAGAGGGGGGCCTGCAGTAACCGAGCTCAGAGGAGACCGTCCAGCACAGACAGACACATGGATCGAGTCCAGAACTCAGACAGACACACCGACGGACTCAACCGAACCAAAGGTGAGTAATTAGTGAACAACAACTCCCACAATCCCCTGCTGCAGTGACCCTGCCCTCTAACGTCTGTGTGTGTGTGTTCTAGCCCCGGAGATGTCCGGCTGCGTGCGGTCCGGGGACTGCGCTGCCGGGCTCTGCTGCGTCCGCTACTTGACAGGGAAGCGGTGCCAGAGGATCCCGGCGGAGGGTGAGGCCTGCTCGCTGAGGGGCCCCGTCAAGCTCAGGAGGAACTTGGGCCGCTGTGACTGCGGCCCTGGACTGTCCTGCGCCACTGCGGGTCGACCAGAGACCGGTAAAAACAAGCGCCAGGGGGTGTGTGTGAGCCGGCCCAGGCAGGCCCAGAGGAAGACCAGACACTCAGGGGAGAAGAGGAGGACGGCAGAGCAGAGCTGCTGATGGACTCCAGAACTGTTCTATTCAGGTTCCTGATGAGGTGGGGGCGGGGTCACAGGCACGTCTCATTTGGGGCCCCTGACCCCTCGATTGGTCCCCTGATTAAAGCCAGAGACATTTTCCTTTCCTGTAACTTTAATTAGCAAAACAATCAAAGTGAATCGAGTGGGCGGGTCCAGACTGGGTTTGATTGACAGGTCAACATCCTCGTCTGACCCCTAGAGCGTGACCCCAGGGCCTGCTGAGGCAGGAAGGAGCTTCGTAGACTTTTACTGATGTGAGGCCCGGCAGTGTCCAGTCCAGTGTTCTAGTCCAGGTCTGTTACCCAGCAGCGCCACCGCCTGGTGAAACCATGTTTAGTCAGTTTCTCTAATCGGAGCTGCTACAAAAACAAATTATAAAAATGAAGATGATACATAAATAAAGTTAAAACTGTTGACCTGAACTATGTTTGTAAATTATTTTATTAATTTACATCTCTTACTGTTAAATGTCCTGAACTGGTAGAGAACTTTGAGTCCAAAGAGCTACACACTACAGTCATTCACACACACACACACACACACACACACACAGCTACAGCTGGAGCAGACCGTCAGAGGCTGGAGTCTCCACCAGGTCCCTCTGACCAGAGACGTGACTCGTTACTAGTTCCCACTAACCAGGAGGGTTAGTACCCGTTACTAGGTTACAGGACCAGGCTCGTTTAGAGACGTCAGGTAACAGCTGACTCAGTCACATGACTGAGACCAAACAGTTAAACTCATCAGGCCGTCTCTTCAGCTTAAGGTGGATTTTTATTCCAGTTGGAGGTTTGGGTTCTATGGTTGCTACCCAGGTAGTGCAGAGGTATGGAAAGCCATTTTAGTCCAATTTAAAGAAATAAAATACTCCATGAAATAAATATCCACCTTAAAATATGCCGTTACTGATACTTAGGAAATACATTACATAAATGTTCTTAAATAAACTTTATAAAAGTCTGTTTTTATTTTAATATTTAAATTGGACTAAAACAGCTTTCCGTACACCGTGACCCCACCACGTGTCAAATGTTACCGCTCCAGACCGACCCTCTTCTCACGGATCGTCAGTCTACAGGTACAAAGATCAGGAAACCTCCACAGACCCGTTTGTAGGTCTGGACCCAACAGGGTCCATCCTCTGAGGTCTACTGACATCTAGTGACACGGCGTGTTCTTTAAAGAGCCAGTCTCACCGCATAACGCCATCCTGGCTTCCTGTTCGGTTTAGAATCCTGTAGGACTGGAACCTCTACCTCAGACCTTCCCTTTATACTCGTCAGGACGCTCAGGTCCCCTGAACCAGGCTAAGACCAGAGGTGTCCTCTGGCCCCCGGATCTAGGAACAGCCTACCAGGTCACATTAGACCTGCTGGGACCCTGGGCGGCTTTTTAAATCTGAGCAGTGGTAGTTTGTTCGATGGTTTTCTATGTAAACACTTTGGTCTAGCCTGGCAGACTCTACATGTGGGTCTATAGCTAGGGCCTAGCTATACCAGTTAGCCTAGCTGCTGGTCAGCTGTTGTGTGAAATGTGCTCCTATAGGTCGAGTCCGCTCTGCGTCGTTTACAGTCGACTAGACCGGTCTCCCAGAGCAACAGGCCCCCCCCCCCCCCCCCCCCCCCCCCCCCCCCCCCCCCCGTAGAACATGGAGAACTTAAGATCAGAGGAACCATCAGGAGTCTGCAGCACCATTACAGACTAGAACCAGTTTTCATGTAAACCCAGACCCACCTTCAGTTTCAGGTTAAAGCAGGACCTGCAGCTGGAGGGAAAACCAAAACACTGTCGTTATCAAGGCATCTTTATTTCCTTATTTATCCACTTTGATTCAACAAAAACCGTCTGGGACTTGGTGGAAAAACGTTAATGCAAAAGAAACTTCTGAAAGGCAAAGTCACAGATGCAGCAAGATGTTAACAGAATACAAAAAAGGGAAGTCGGCTGAATCTCCATCAATAGGAATGTTGATTTGTGGAGGGGCGGAGCCTAACAGGGTGCATCTAAGGGATGAGCAGGGGGCGGGGCATCCCACTGCAGCTCAGAGCTGTCCGCAGTCGGCGATGGTGACCTTGGCCTTGGTCTTTCCTGATGAGCTGCCATAACTCTCCATCCTTTTCACCACGTCCATCCCCTCCACCACGCTGCCGAACACCACGTGCTTCCCGTCCAGCCTGCAGGCAGAGGGCAGGGATTAGCCAACACACGCCACTCAAACCGGTCTTATGAAGACCACACGGACCCACCAGACAGAGGACGGTCTCCAGGAACAAGAAAACCTCATGACTAGTCGGGTCAGGAGAGCCGCTGCTGCAGATCGCCGACTAATGACCCAATTCTACCTCTACAGGCCCGGCCCGCCTCAGTAGGCGTGGTCCTACAGTATATTGTCAGACTGACAGGTCAGTTGACTAACCGACCTCAGCAGAACTTCCTGGTCTGGTTCTACCTGGACAGACCCAGAGAGGTGGGCGGGGCCTATTCTCACCATGTCGTCTTGACGGTGCAGATGAAGAACTGCGAGCCGTTGGTGTTGGGCCCGGCGTTGGCCATGGACAGGATGCCGGGTCCGGTGTGCGTCAGGGAAAAGTTCTCGTCGGCGAACTTGTTGCCGTAGATGGACTTCCCCCCGGTTCCGTTGTGGTTGGTGAAGTCGCCGCCCTGCAGGATAAACGGGACAACCTCGGTCAGGAAAGTCCACTAGGTGGCGCTAGAGACCAACACAGCGCTGATGGTCCCTCAGACACCTGCAGCTCAGTGGGTCGGCCATGTTGAGTCGCTGGTTCTGACCAGGCTGCAGGTAGAGAAGGCACTTCCGGTTCTGAGGACTCACCTGGCACATGAAGTCTGGGATGATGCGGTGGAAGACGCAGCCCTTGTAGCCGTAGCCCTTCTCTCCGGTGCACAGAGCCCGGAAGTTCTCCACGGTCTTTGGAACCACGTCACCTCGGAGCTGGAGGGGCACAAAACACCTGGTGACGTCACCACACACCGATAGTTACACACATTAACGGGTCAGGACTAGACCACCTGGTAAACCATTACGTCATCAAGCCGCGCAAGAGGGAAACACCTGAAATCGTTTTGTTGGGTCCCCGGTACCGAGCGGCCTCCGGTCGGTACTACACAACTTCATCCCGTTACCGGGGACCACAGTAACCGGAGGTGGGGGGAGCTCCGGACCGGGACCGCCCATGAAGGGGCACAAAATGGCCGAACCCGTCTGCATACCGTAAACCGATAAGGGCCCGTTAAGCCCGTTAAGGGTCTCCGTTAGGTGTGCCTCCCCGCCTCCCGCCCCTCCCCCTCTCGGCTCAGTGGAACTTTCCAGAACGGGTCTCGGGCCTCGGCCGTCCGGACCGCCTCCGGTAGCCCCGGAGCTCAATACCGACAGCCTCCCCGGTCCCACACCGGCCCGCCAACGGGAGGGTCCGGTTCACTTAAACCGGGACCGGGAACAAACCGAAAACACGACTTTTGCGGAAGTGTCGCGTGAAGGGCCGCGTGGTGCCGCAACAAAGAATCGCGCGCGCCTCGTGAACCTGCGCGTGACGGCGGCTCCGGTCCGCGTGTTCCTGCGGAACCGGCGGCATTAACGTGCCAGCTCCCGTTCCCGGTGCAGGGGCTCGTGCTGAACACGTGCACGAGTCCCCGCTGGTCGGAGCAGGCCAACTAACACCGCAGGCTAACAACACGGTACCGGAGCCCAACTCCCGGTCCACCTACCTCCATCACGATCCGGCCGATCGGGGCACCGTCGGCGGCGATGTCGAAGTAGACTCTGGACCGGGCCATTTCAGCAGGACGAGCGCGGAGCGGCGGGACTGGACACGGGACTCAGAGGGCCACAGGGAACCGAAAAAAGATGGAGGCGCGACGATCGCTTTTATAGCAGACGCAAGTGGGCGGGGCTCCAGACAGCCAGCCAATCAGCAACACCCAACCGCTTGATTGACAGCTCAGTTGACGCATCAGCATCAAAACCTTCAATTCAGCCGGTTTACTGGCTGCGTACACTTTACGGTGCGTTTCATTTATACCTCAGGACGAGCCGGCGGAACGGCCTCCAGTCACAGAGCCTAAACTCCGCCCACCTCCGCGGATCGGTGACGCAGGCTGAACTTCCCGGTGCCTCAGGAATCACGCGCCAAAGACCGTCAAGCCCCGCAGTGGTGGCGCGCTCCCGCTGGCAGGTTAAATGGGGGCGCGCGATCACGCGATCAGGGTGCGGTCGCCACACACACACACACACACACACACACACACACACACACACACACACACACACACACACACACACTTAAAGCCGATCCTGGACCTGCTTTCATTTATGATTAATGAGAACGTTTAGGAGACATGGTCCCGCTCCTGTCATGTCTGTCCTCAGCTTTGGCCACGCCCACCCATGTCTTGATGACTGCTGTCCCCGACCTGTCAGCTCCATGTCTCCTCAGGGTGTCCCAGTCCCTCCATGTCCCTGTTGACCTGCTGTTCGTTACCAACAGACCACCTGTTACCTGCATCCACATAAACACAAACCAGCCCAGGTAGAATAAAGAAAATGACGTCATATCCTAGGAATCACCAGGCTGAAGCCACAGAGGGCTCTAAGAGCCAATCAAACAGCAGGCAGCCAGTGACGTCAGACATGTAAGAACTTCATTAACCACATTCACTAAGAGCTGTGACGGCTGCATGGTGGCAGCAAGGAGGTCGTGGGTTCGCGTCCCGGCTCTGCGGCCTCCCTCTGTGGAGTCTGCATGTTCTCCCCGTGCATGTGTGGGTTTTCTCCGGGTTCTCCGGCTTCCTCCCACACACCAAAGACATGACTGTCAGGCTGACTGGGCTGGTAGATTGTCCCTAGGTGTGACTGTCTCGTTCGTCTCTGTGTGTCCCTATGATGGACTGGGGACCCGTCCACGGTGTCCCCCGCCTCTCGCCCCCTGGAGATAGACACCAGCACCCCCACGACCCTCTGTGGAGGATGAAGTGATTTAGGAAAAGGGATGGATGGATAAAAATTATGTATAATAAAAAAACTACAAAATAACATTAAAGTTATAAATACAACTATCTGGATCGTTTTACAGCAGAACTTTAACCCAGCTGACCTTTGACCCCAGCTGACCTTTGACCCCAGCTGACCCCCACGTTCCAGGTTAAATAAACTTTGTTTGCATCAGGAATTCTCTGTTGTTTCCATGCAGCTGGTTTCAGCTACACTGATTTTTATGGGAACCAAAACTATTTCCTTATTTTTACTTTGCAATGAAAAGATTTGGTTATTATGCTGAAGTCACTGTGGCCTGGTCTAACACCTGGAGCTGTGGTCTGGTCTATCACCTGGAGCTGTGGTCTGGTCTATCACCTGGAGCTGTGGCCTGGTCTAACACCTGGAGCTGTGGTCTGGTCTATCACCTGGAGCTGTGGTCTGGTCTATCACCTGGAGCTGTGGTCTGGTCTATCACCTGGAGCTGTGGCCTGGTCTAACACCTGGAGCTGTGGTCTGGTCTAACACCTGGAGCTGTGGTCTGGTCTAACACCTGGAGCTGTGGTCTGGTCTAACACCTGGAGCTGTGGTCTGGTCTATCACCTGGAGCTGTGGTCTGGTCTATCGCCTGGAGCTGTGGTCTGGTCTA
>SSNR01000544.1:73394-107286 GCA_006937965.1 Callopanchax toddi
CTGGTCTAACACCTGGAGCTGTGGCCTGGTCTAACACCTGGAGCTGTGGCCTGGTCTAACACCTGGAGCTGTGGTCTGGTCTAACACCTGGAGCTGTGGTCTGGTCTATCACCTGGAGCTGTGGTCTGGTCTATCGCCTGGAGCTGTGGTCTGGTCTAACGCCTGGAGCTGTGGTCTGGTCTAACACCTGGAGCTGTGGCCTGGTCTAACACCTGGAGCTGTGGCCTGGTCTAACACCTGGAGCTGTGGCCTGGTCTAACACCTGGAGCTGTGGTCTGGTCTAACACCTGGAGCTGTGGCCTGGTCTAACACCTGGAGCTGTGACCTGGTCTATCACCTGGAGCTGTGGCCTGGTCTAACACCTGGAGCTGTGGTCTGGTCTATCACCTGGAGCTGTGGCCTGGTCTATCACCTGAAGTTTGGTCTGGTCTAACACCTGGAGCTGTGGCCTGGTCTAACACCTGGAGCTGTGGTCTGGTCTATCACCTGGAGCTGTGGTCTGGTCTATCACCTGGAGCTGTGGCACACACAGGTGAGTAGGGTGAAGTGGACCCAAGAACAACAACCAAACCTGTAAGGAGCTCTGTGTGCTTCCTCTGTCCCCACATCACCATCATGTGCTGTGTGAGTAGATGTTTCGGTTAGATTTTAGTGTCTCAGACAGAAAACGGTCACATTTCCTTCGTATTGCTGCTGCTGTTTATGTATTTTTCCAGCTCTAATGAAGTTTTTCCTGGGGACTATATAGACTGGGGTCTATACTGGTCTAGATAGTGGACTGGGGTCTATACTGGTCCAGACAGTGGACTGGGGTCTATACTGGTCTAGACAGTGGACTGGGGTCTATACTGGTCCAGACAGTGGACTGGGGTCTATACTGGTGTAGACAGTGGACTGGGGTCTATACTGGTCCAGACAATGGACTGGGGTCTATACTGGTCCAGATGGTGGACTGGGGTCTATACTGGTCCAGACAGTGGACTGGGGTCTATACTGGTCCAGACAGTGGACTGGGGTCTATACTGGTCCAGACAATGGACTGGGGTCTATACTGGTCTAGATAGTGGACTGGGGTCTATACTGGTCCAGACAGTGGACTGGGGTCTATACTGGTGTAGACAGTGGACTGGGGTCTATACTGGTCTAGACAGTGGACTGGGGTCTATACTGGTCTAGACAGTGGACTGGGGTCTATACTGGTCCAGACAGTGGACTGGGGTCTATACTGGTCCAGACAATGGACTGGGGTCTATACTGGTGTAGACAGTGGACTGGGGTCTATACTGGTCCTGACAGTGGACTGGGGTCAATTCTGGTCCTGACAGTGGACTGGGGTCTATACTGGTCCTGGCAGTGGACTGGGGTCTATACTGGTCCAGACAGTGGACTGGGGTCTATACTGGTGTAGACAGTGGACTGGGGTCTGTACTGGTCCTGACAGTGGACTGGGGTCTATACTGGTCCAGACAATGGACTGGGGTCTATACTGGTCCAGATGGTGGACTGGGGTCTATACTGGTCCAGACAGTGGACTGGGGTCTATACTGGTCTAGACAGTGGACTGGGGTCTATACTGGTCCAGACAGTGGACTGGGGTCTATACTGGTCTAGACAGTGGACTGGGGTCTATACTGGTGTAGACAGTGGACTGGGGTCTATACTGGTCCAGACAGTGGACTGGGGTCTATACTGGTGTAGACAGTGGACTGGGGTCTATACTGGTGTAGACAGTGGACTGGGGTCTATACTGGTCCAGACAGTGGACTGGGGTCTATACTGGTCCAGACAGTGGACTGGGGTCTATACTGGTCCAGACAGTGGACTGGGGTCTATACTGGTCTAGACAGTGGACTGGGGTCTATACTGGTCCAGACAGTGGACTGGGGTCTATACTGGTCTAGACAGTGGACTGGGGTCTATACTGGTCCAGACAGTGGACTGGGGTCTATACTGGTCCAGACAGTGGACTGGGGTCTATACTGGTCTAGACAGTGGACTGGGGTCTATACTGGTCCAGACAGTGGACTGGGGTCTATACTGGTCTAGACAGTGGACTGGGGTCTATACTGGTCTAGACAGTGGACTGGGGTCTATACTTGTCCAGACAGTGGACTGGGGTCTATACTGGTCCAGACAATGGACTGGGGTCTATACTGGTCTAGACAGTGGACTGGGGTCTATACTGGTCCAGACAGTGGACTGGGGTCTATACTGGTCCAGACAGTGGTCTATACTGGTCCAGACAGTGGACTGGGGTCTATACTTGTCCAGACAGTGGACTGGGGTCTATACTGGTCTAGACAGTGGACTGGGGTCTATACTGGTCCAGACAATGGACTTGGGTCTATACTGGTCCAGATGGTGGACTGGGGTCTATACTGGTCCAGACAGTGGACTGGGGTCTATACTGGTCCAGACAGTGGACTGGGGTCTATACTGGTCCAGACAGTGGTCTATACTGGTCTAGACAGTGGACTGGGGTCTATACTTGTCCAGACAGTGGACTGGGGTCTATACTGGTCCAGACAGTGGACTGGGGTCTATACTGGTCTAGACAGTGGACTGGGGTCTATACTGGTCTAGACAGTGGACTGGGGTCTATACTGGTCCAGACAGTGGACTGGGGTCTATACTGGTCCAGACAGTGGACTGGGGTCTATACTGGTCCAGACAGTGGACTGGGGTCTATACTGGTCCAGACAGTGGACTGGGGTCTATACTGGTCCAGACAGTGGACTGGGGTCTATACTGGTCCAGACAGTGGACTGGGGTCTATACTGGTCTAGACAGTGGACTGGGGTCTATACTGGTCCAGACAGTGGACTGGGGTCTATACTGGTCTAGATAGTGGACTGGGGTCTATACTGGTCTAGACAGTGGACTGGGGTCTATACTGGTCCAGACAGTGGACTGGGGTCTATACTGGTCCAGACAGTGGACTGGGGTCTATACTGGTCTAGACAGTGGACTGGGGTCTATACTGGTCCAGACAGTGGACTGGGGTCTATACTGGTCTAGACAGTGGACTGGGGTCTATACTGGTCCAGACAGTGGACTGGGGTCTATACTGGTCCAGACAGTGGACTGGGGTCTATACTGGTCCAGACAGTGGACTGGGGTCTATACTGGTCTAGACAGTGGACTGGGGTCTATACTGGTCCAGACAGTGGACTATACTGGTCTAGACAGTGGACTGGGGTCTATACTGGTCCAGACAGTGGACTGGGGTCTATACTGGTCCAGACAGTGGACTGGGGTCTATACTGGTCTAGACAGTGGACTGGGGTCTATACTGGTCCAGACAGTGGACTGGGGTCTATACTGGTCCAGACAGTGGACTGGGGTCTATACTGGTCTAGACAGTGGACTGGGGTCTATACTGGTCTAGACAGTGGACTGGGGTCTATACTGGTCCAGACAGTGGACTGGGGTCTATACTGGTCTAGACAGTGGACTGGGGTCTATACTTGTCCAGACAGTGGACTGGGGTCTATACTGGTCCAGACAATGGACTGGGGTCTATACTGGTCTAGATAGTGGACTGGGGTCTATACTGGTCCAGATGGTGGACTGGGGTCTATTCTGGTCTAGACAGTGGACTGGGGTCTATACTGGTCCAGACAGTGGACTGGGGTCTATACTGGTCCAGACAGTGGACTGGGGTCTATACTGGTCCAGACAATGGACTGGGGTCTATACTGGTCCAGACAGTGGTCTATACTGGTCTAGACAGTGGACTGGGGTCTATACTGGTCCAGACAGTGGACTGGGGTCTATACTGGTCTAGACAATGGACTGGGGTCTATACTGGTCCAGACAGTGGACTGGGGTCTATACTGGTGTAGACAGTGGACTGGAGTCTATACTGGTGCAGACAGTGGACTGGGGTCTATACTGGTCTAGACAGTGGACTGGGGTCTATACTGGTGTAGACAGTGGACTGGGGTCTATACTGGTCTAGACAGTGGACTGGGGTCTATACTGGTCCAGACAGTGGTCTATACTGGTCTAGACAGTGGACTGGGGTCTATACTGGTCTAGATAGTGGACTGGGGTCTATACTGGTCCAGACAGTGGACTGGGGTCTATACTGGTCTAGACAGTGAACTGGGGTCTATACTTGTCCAGACAGTGGACTGGGGTCTATACTGGTCCAGACAGTGGACTGGGGTCTATACTGGTCTAGATAGTGGACTGGGGTCTATACTGGTCTAGACATTGGACTGGGGTCTATACTGGTCCAGACAGTGGACTGGGGTCTATACTGGTCTAGACAGTGGACTGGGGTCTATACTGGTCCAGACAGTGGACTGGGGTCTATACTGGTCCAGACAGTGGACTGGGGTCTATACTGGTCCAGACAGTGGACTGGGGTCTATACTGGTCCAGACAGTGGACTGGGGTCTATACTGGTGTAGACAGTGGACTGGGGTCTATACTGGTCCAGACAGTGGACTGGGGTCTATACTGGTCCAGACAGTGGACTGGGGTCTATACTGGTCTAGACAGTGGACTGGGGTCTATTCTGGTCCAGACAGTGGACTGGGGTCTATACTGGTCCAGATAGTGGACTGGGGTCTATACTGGTCCAGACAGTGGACTGGGGTCTATACTGGTCTAGACAGTGGACTGGGGTCTATACTTGTCCAGACAGTGGACTGGGGTCTATACTGGTCCAGACAATGGACTGGGGTCTATACTGGTCCAGACAGTGGACTGGGGTCTATACTGGTCCTGTTGGATCCCATCATACTGTGGGGATTCAGGGAGCAGCTGATTTAGTTTTATTTATCTGATTCACTCCAGTCAGCTGACCTGAAGCGAGACCTGGATCTGGATTTGTTTCTGTGGTGTGACCTGATGTGACCTGGGATGACAGAAAAAGTCTCTTAAATCAAAGGACTGAACCAGTTTAAAGTGGATTCTTTGTCTCTTTGGTGGTTCTGGTTCTGTAGTTGGACTCAGTCTGACAGGAACCAGGATTTTCGCCCCAACAGCTGGAACCGGGTTCTGGTCCTGGTTCAGGCCTCTGATGGATCTAGAACTGGTCTAAAGCATCAGACTCTGTGTCTTTCAGTGTGTTTATTAAATTACAAAGATTAATAATTAATCTCATTATTCAGGTTAATGTGACAGGAAGGGTCTGGGTCTGGGTACACCACCACAGTCTGAAATCCACCAGAACTTTACAACAAACAGAACCAAGATGGAGGACGGACCGAGTTCTAACAGGACCAAGAGAAAGGATCTCTGAGGGCCAGACTGTTGACTTCCTGTTTAACACACATGATGGCGGATCAGAGGATGCCTAAAGTCTTCATGTTACAAAACCAGCTGGTCCTGGTTCTAGTCCTGGTCCATGTCCTAGTCCTGGACAATCAGAACCAGCAGGAGGGGACAAGTGGACATCTGATTTAGCCGCTCTGAGGAGAACCAATAACCACCCAGAAGCTTCCCAACAGAACCAGACCGGTTTATCTGGAAGGGGACGGACCGGGTGACGAATGAAGGATTAAAGTTCAGATAAAAACAATCAAATAAATTGACCATCAAGTCACAGAAACGGCTTTTATATTTAAAAGTAGTCTGATCCGGTCCGGTCTGAACCAGTCTGATCCGGTCCGGTCTGATCCGGTCCGGTCTGAACCAGATGATCAGTTGTTCTCAAACAGAGACAGCAGGTCGTCGTTGTTGTTTGGGAGGTCCGGCGGGCCGAGGTAGGACAGCAGCTCGTCTGGATTGGTCAGCTCTGGAAGCAGCTGGAGAGAAAACACGTCATCAGAACCACCCTGACCCAAAAACCTGGTCCAGAAACAGATTCTAACCCAGAATCTGGTTCTGACCCTGAATCCTGAACCTCTGCTGATCCAGATGCTCCCAAAGGAACTGAGCTGTTTGGACCAGAACCTGGACTAAGCTTTAAATTTGGTTCTACTCACATCCAGAGAAGGTTCAGGAACCTCCACTGACCCCCCGAGTCCAAAGGACCCGTCACCATGGAGACGAGGATTCTGGGAGCCACGCTGCATCAGCTGACCGTTACCGTGGAGACCCTGTGACTGCTGCTGGGAGAAAGGTGCACCATGGGAGGTGGAGTCCATCCGGCCCGACAGCTGAGACAAAAGAGGGAGGGAAGGAGAAAGATGAGAGGATGAATAGAGAGAGGAAAAGGATGGAAGGATGAGGTGAAGGAGAAATAATAATAGAAGGAGGGATGTGAAAGAGAGGAAAACCAGGAGTAAAGAAGAGAGGATGATGAAGATGCTAATGAAGAGTACCTGCGGCGCCAGCGGGTGAGGTGGGGGCTTGTCCGGGGTGAGGAGGGCGCTGGACAGCTCCGACTGGTAGGAGAGAGGGGGGGGGCCGGGGGAGGAGAAGGTCCCCAAGCTGGGGGAACCGGGTCCTCCGAAGTCTGAGAACGGCGCTGCAGTGGTGGGGGAAGGACCAGACATGGATCAGTACAGTACTGGTTTAGACTCGCCAGACTCGGGTTCTACTGACCTGCGAGGGGGAAGTCCGGCACGGTGGCCCCGCCCCCTCCAGGCACCGAGGGGTAGGGCATCGGAGAGGAGGGATGCGGAGCAGACATGCTGGAGGGGGCGGGGCCGAGGGCGGCGATCATCTCCATGACGCTGGGCAGGACCATGTGGCTCGGGCTGAGCGTCCTGCAGCGCTTCAGAACCGGGCCGTCCGGGTCCTCCTTCACGTGGACGTCGGGTTTCACCGGAACCGGCTTCCAGCTGCAGACCGGGTCGATGGAGATCTCCTCGTAGTCGGAGCTGGAGGGGGGAGGGAGGAGTTAACGTGGTTTGGGTTCTGCTTCTGGTTCTAACATGGGAACAGGTCTTACCTCTGGACGTAGATCAGGATCCCCAGCATGTACTGGTCCACTTCCAGTCCCTCCAGCAGCGCCGTTTTACTGGAACACAGAGACCAGTTCTACTGGTTAGTATCTGATAATAACAGAGAGGTTCTAGTGGTCTGAGAGGTTCTAATGGTCACAGAGGTTCCACTGGTCGGAGAGGTTCGACTGGTCTGAGAGGTTCTACTGGTCAGAGAGGTTCCACTGGTCAGAGAGGTTCTACTGGTCTGAGAGGTTCTACTGGTCTGAGAGGTTCTAATGGTCACAGAGGTTCCACTGGTCAGAGAGGTTCTACTGGTCAGAGAGGTTCCACTGGTCAGAGAGGTTCCACTGGTCTGAGAGGTTCTAATGGTCACAGAGGTTCCACTGGTCTGAGAGGTTCCACTGGTCTGAGAGGTTCTACTGGTCTGAGAGGTTCTAATGGTCACAGAGGTTCCACTGGTCAGAGAGGTTCCACTGGTCTGAGAGGTTCTAATGGTCACAGAGGTTCCACTGGTCAGAGAGGCTCTACTGGTCAGAGAGGTTCTAGTGGTCAGAGAGGCTCTACTGGTCAGAGAGGTTCTAGTGGTCAGAGAGGCTCTACTGGTCAGAGAGGTTCTAGTGGTCAGAGAGGCTCTACTGGTCAGAGAGGTTCCCCTGGTCAGAGAGGTTCCCCTGGTCTGAGAGGATCCACTGGTCAGAGAGGTTCTACAGGTCTGAGAGGTTCCACTGAGAGGTTCTACTGGTCAGAGAGGTTCCACTGGTCAGAAAGGTTCCACTGGTCAGAGAGGTTCCACTGGTCAGAGAGGTTCCCCTGGTCTGAGAGGATCCACTGGTCAGAGAGGTTCTACAGGTCTGAGAGGTTCCACTGAGAGGTTCTACTGGTCAGAGAGGTTCCACTGGTCAGAAAGGTTCTACTGGTCAGAGAGGTTCTAGTGGTCAGAGAGGTTCCACTGGTCAGAAAGGTTCCACTGGTCAGAGAGGTTCTACTGGTCAGAGAGGTTCCACTGGTCAGATAGGTTCTAGTGGTCTGAGAGGTTCCAGTGGTCTGAGAGGTTCCAGTGGTCTGAGAGGTTCTAGTGGTCTGAGAGGTTCTACTGGTCAGAGAGGTTCTAGTGGTCTGAGAGGTTCCAGTGGTCAGAGAGGTTCTAGTGGTCTGAGAGGTTCTAGTGGTCTGAGAGGTTCCAGTGGTCAGAGAGGTTCCAGTGGTCAGAGAGGTTCTAGTGGTCTGAGAGGTTCTAGTGGTCTGAGAGGTTCTAGTGGTCTGAGAGGTTCCAGTGGTCAGAGAGGTTCTAGTGGTCTGAGAGGTTCCAGTGGTCAGAGAGGTTCCAGTGGTCAGAGAGGTTCCACTGGTCTGAGAGGTTCTAATGGTCACAGAGGTTCCACTGGTCAGAGAGGTTCCACTGGTCTGAGAGGTTTTACTGGTCTGAGAGGTTCTACTGGTCTGAGAGGTTCTAATGGTCACAGAGGTTCCACTGGTCAGAGAGGTTTTACTGGTCTGAGAGGTTCAACTAGTCTGAGAGGTTCTAATGGTCACAGAGGTTCCACTGGTCAGAGAGGTTTTACTGGTCTGAGAGGTTCTACTGGTCTGAGAGGTTCTAATGTTCACAGAGGTTCCACTGGTCAGAGAGGTTCTACTGGTCAGACGTTCCCCTGGTCTGAGAGGTTCTACTGGTCTGAGAGGTTCTAATGGTCACAGAGGTTCCACTGGTCAGAGAGGCTCTACTGGTCAGAGAGGTTCTACTGGTCAGACGTTCCCCTGGTCTGAGAGGTTCCACTGGTCTGAGAGGTTCTACTGGACAGAGAGGTTCCCCTGGTCTGAGAGGTTCTACTGGTCTGAGAGGTTCTAATGGTCACAGAGTTTCCACTGGTCTGAGAGGTTCTACTGGTCTGAGAGGTTCTAGTGGTCTGAGAGGTTCTAGTGGTCACAGAGGTTCTACTGGTCAGAGAGGTTCTACTGGTCAGAGAGGTTCTACTGGTCTGAGAGGTTCTACTGGTCAGAGAGGTTCTACTGGTCAGAGAGGTTCCACTGGTCAGAGAGGTTCTACTGGTTAGAGAGGTTCTACTGGTTAGAGAGGTTCCAGTGGTCAGAGAGGTTCCAGTGGTCAGAGAGGTTCTACTGGTCAGAGAGGTTCTAGTGGTCTGAGAGGTTCTAGTGGTCTGAGAGGTTCCAGTGGTCAGAGAGGTTCTACTGGTTAGAGAGGTTCTACTGGTTAGAGAGGTTCCAGTGGTCAGAGAGGTTCTACTGGTTAGAGAGGTTCTACTGGTTAGAGAGGTTCTACTGGTTAGAGAGGTTCCAGTGGTCTGAGAGGTTCCAGTGGTCAGAGAGGTTCCACTGGTCAGAGAGGTTCCAGTGGTCAGAGAGGTTCTACTGGTCAGAGAGGTTCTAGTGGTCTGAGAGGTTCTAGTGGACTGAGAGGTTCTAGTGGTCTGAGAGGTTTTACTGGTTTGAGAGGTTCTAGTGGTCAGAGAGGTTCTAGTGGTCTGAGAGGTTTTACTGGTTTGAGAGGTTCTAGTGGTCAGAGAGGTTCTAGTGGTCTGAGAGGTTTTACTGGTTTGAGAGGTTCCACTGGTCTGAGAGGTTCTAGTGGTCTGAGAGGTTTTACTGGTCTGAGAGGTTCCACTGGTCTGGGCCAGCTCCGGTTTGATCTGGTTCTAGCTTCAGGTCTGTTCCTGTGTGTCTGAATAACCTCATTAGTGGTTGAGCTGTCAGGTCAAAGGTGGAGGAGAACGTGTTCTCTGGAGGAGAACAGCTGTTTAACGTTTACTACAGAATGAGAGAACCCAGAAGAACCTGATGAAGTACTGCCCCTGGAGTCATCAGGTTCACAGAAAAACAGGATTTTAAACTCCCGTTAGAACCTGGTTCTGTCGAGTTCTAACGCATCAGAGGACCACTGAGTGATGTCACTGGTGGGCGTGGTCCTGACTGTAGCTGATAGCTGATAGGACAGCCTGGGCCTCAGAGGGTACCTACTTGCAGACGGGGCACCTCCAGGTTCCTCTCTCACAGTTGAGTTGCAGGTACGACTCCAGGTCGAAACACTGGACAGACGAGAGTAAACAGCTGTTTAGGGTGAAAGGTCGTAGGTCGTGATGATTTACACATCAACAGAACGTTCATGATGTCATCAAACCAGGAGTCCAATTCACTACAAAGCCTTATCGTTAACTCACGCCTTCAGAACCTGAGGCGCCATCAACTTCTTGTGATGTCACAGTGTGAGGAGGCCTGTGATTGGCTGCTGGTCTCACCTGTATGTGTCTACAGTCGTGTCCTCTGGCGGGCAGCTGGATGCGCCGGAACGTGATTGGACATTTTAACGAGACTCTAATGGCCGTCTGCTCCACGCCGTCCTCTCCGTTTAACCCGGTAGCCCCAGGAACGGAACCGCTGCTGAAGTTCCTCTTGACTGAAAAACATCAGAACAGAACTGGGACTGAGCTCCAGAACGTCAAGATGAAAGGTGGAGAGATGAGTTTAGATCGACCCCATGACTTAAAATCCTCCCTCTGAGACACGAGGGGGAGGAGGAGGAGGGGGAGGAGGAGGGGGAGGAGCTCAGGATGAAGGTCTTACTCTTGCTGACGCAGCTCTCTGCTGGCAGCAGCCTCTTCTTCATCAGACCCTGGAGGACGGAGCGAACCGTCGGGCGGTGAACCAGCTGGAGGACGAACAGGTGAGACTGAACAGAGACAGGACGGTTAGAAAGACCTGAACCAGACCCTGGACCTGATGAAACCCACAACACACAGACTCCACTCAGGAAGACCACAGGTGGAATTCAAACCAGCAACCTTCCTGCTGTGAGGGCGCTGCAGCCTGAGTCCACGGCGCCCCACAGTGGACAGTGAGACTCACTGCAACCCCATGAAGGACACACGACTCATTCAGGACCAGGGACAGGGACCAGTGGACCTCAGTGGATTCAGCTACTGTTGTCCCCAGACCAGTTTGGACAGGTGTCTCTAGTCAACACTGAATGTCTCTGAGACAAGTCCAGACTACCTGGATGACATCACTGATCCTCTACATGAACTACACAGACCTCATGTCCTCTTCATGGACACAACGCTCCAGATCATCCTGGTCCATCATTAGAGAACGTCTGCTGGAGACTGAGGACCTCAGAGGGACAGACCTGGACTTTCTCAGACCTGAACCCAGAGAAAACCTATGGATCAGCTGAGTCTCCATGTAGAGGCTGGTAGCTCTGAACCCCAGAACCTGACCTGAGGGTTCTTCAAGGAGAGTGGGACACCATGTCTCAGGAGACAGACAGATGCTCCAGGTCACATGACCAGTTACTGAGACATGGACATGTCTCCTCCACTGGTTCTACAAACTCTTTGAGACGAGGACGTCACCATAACATGGTTCGACTGAGATGTCCTGCTGTCCTCATCTAACATCTCTGTATCTAGGTAAGGGGACATTGTTGTCTCGTCTGAGTCCTCCGCGGGACACATTCAGTGTGTGTGTGTGTGTGTGTGTGTGTGCGTGCGTCCTCACGCAGCAGCAGGCGGTCACGGTGATCTGGATGGTGTTCCTTCCCGGCTGACACACCTGCTTCAGGTACAAAGGCTTGTGGGAAGTCTTGTTGTCGCCCCGTTTGATGGTGAGAGGAGTGGCGTTCACGCTCACCTGAGGAGGAACACAAACATCTCAACATCTCCTCCTCCGCTGTGCGGTGACCTCAGTCTAGAGGACGGACCTGGACGGAGGCGGGCCAGTTGGTGTTCATCTGCCGGTCCTCGTGGTGGTAACACTTGAACTGGAGCTCCAGGTCGGGTCTGGACACAGAGACGGGGTCAGCGGAGCGTCTAACGAGGACGTTACCTGTGGGGGACTGGTCCGGACCTCATGACGAGCGTCTTGTAGACAGACTCGCGCAGCTGGAAGACGTGATTGCTGACAGCCAGGTTGTGTTCCAACCTGAAGGGCTCCAGGACCACGCCGTCTCTGACAGGAAACGTCAGCCGCAGGTCGTCGCTAGGGTTACCTGTAAACAGGAAGTCATCACGGGTAGACACTTCCTGTTTAGAATCATCATGTCAATGAATCACAGCATCATCCGCAGGACCCACGAGGGTCTGAGGAGGTCTGAGGAGGTCTGAGAGGGTCTGAGGAGGTCTGAGGGGGTCTGAGGAGGTCTGAGGGGGTCTGAGGAGGTCTGAGGGGGTCTGAGGGGGTCTGAGGAGGTCTGAGAGGGTCTGAGGAGGTCTGAGGGGGTCTGAGGAGGTCTGAGGGGGTCTGAGGAGGTCTGAGGGGGTCTGAGGAGGTCTGAGAGGGTCTAAGGAGGTCTGAGAGGGTCTAAGGAGGTCTGAGGGGGTCTGAGAGGGTCTAAGGAGGTCTGAGAGGGTCTAAGGAGGTCTGAGGGGGTCTGAGAGGGTCTAAGGAGGTCTGAGAGGGTCTAAGGAGGTCTGAGAGGGTCTGAGGAGGTCTGAGAGGGTCTGAGGGGGTCTAAAAGGGTCAGAGGGTTTGAGGGGTTCTGAGATAGTTACAACCCAATGAGCCCATTCAGCATACCTGTAGGTGGGGGAGGGGCCAGGCCAGCCATGTTGGGCTTGATGTCGGGCATGAAGGAGGATGACATCGGCTTGACGTCACTGTTGCCAGGCGACATGTAGGGCGGGGCCATGGAGCTGCTCGGGGTGATGGGAGGGGTTGGGTTTCCGGGGACGGGGGAGGAGGGGTAGCCAGGTAACCCTCGTCCAGGCTGAAGGACACAGAGACATCACTGTCTTCAGTTCAACACTAAAACAGGAAGTCCCTGAGTGCTAATAAAGAATCACTTCTCAGAAGACCTGTGAGGATCTGAGCTGCTGCTTGTTTGGATTGGTCCAGAATGATGCATGATGGGTAAGGTAACATTCATATATCAAATAAAACTCTGCTTCTGTCCTTTCCTGTTCTTTACGTCTCAAACAAGCTGATTGGTTCTTGTGGGTCTGATCAGCTGACTGGTTTAACTGGAAACTCATTTTACTCACTTTCTACCAAAAGGTCCAATAAAACACATAAAAACGTTAAAGTGACCCCTCAGAGGAACGTGTCTCTGTCCTACGCTGCAGCGGATCACCACCATGTGAATGTGAGAGGTGTAGCACCATCAAATATGCTATAACCTCTGACCCCTGACCTCTGTTGACCATCACAACAATAATCCATCTTTTTCCCAATAACTTGGAATACAATAATAATGCATCAGTTTTATATAGCGCTTTTTAGGTCACTCAAAGACGCTTTACAGAGTTGCATCATTTATTCTCACCGGTGGTGGTAAACTACGACAGACGTCTGTAGCCACAGCTGCCCTGGGGCAGACTGACAGAAGAGAGGCTGACATTCTGACCATCGGCCCTTCTGACCACCACCAACATTCACACACAGTCACACTCACATTCACACAGGCAAGGTGGGTGAAGTGTCTTGCCCAAGGACACAATGACAATCTAACCCAGCCAGAGCTGGGGATTGAACCGGTGACCCTCTGGTTACCAGACCGGCCACTCTCCCAACTGAGCTAATGCCGCCCCAATGACTCTTGGATTATGTTTTAACCTGAATCAAGATCCCTACAGGTGTCCACTTCCCAGATGACCCACTGGACACCGGCTGTGTTAATAAAACACTCTTTTAAAGATGTCTCTTCTGTAACACCACAGACTGGTGTTCAAACTGTAATCTCTTGTTTACAGAACAGTCTCCTGTAGTGCTCCTGCTCAGGGTCATCCACACACTCACTCTTCAAAGTGTTATAATATGCTTCTCTGCTATGTCATGAATTTTAATCACATTCATAATGTGAGTGTTTTAACGGGCGGAAGTCATATGTGAGTTGGTAACTCCCTCACAGTTCCCCTACCCAATCAGAGCCGTCCACCAGTCCACTAACTCAGTTTTGATTAGTACACTTAATATCTTCTGATTGGTTGAATTTAAGATAACTCTTCTCAAAACTAATATTCAGTTCTGGTACGAATCAGTCTGTGCTACAGCCTGAATGTAGTCTAGTCTTAGCTGAACCTTCATCAGCTTTGAACAAGGCCTCTGTCTCTCCCTCACTACGGGAACTGATCAGGAATGACTTCACCATGCCGAGGGTGACCTCCCTTGCTGTCGCACGGATCTCAGGGCCATCAGACGATTCCCAGGTGAACCAGCTAAACTGCCTCCTCTGGGAACTGGGCCTTCATCCGGGGACCTGCTCCACCTCTGCCAGAGGCCCCTCACCCTGCTGGACCCACGAGACCTGCAACTCAGTAAGAAACCCCTTTCTGATCGAGAGGTTTGCTTTGATAAAGCTTCATTCTTCCACTCTAAATTAAGCCAAAACTAAATCCCATTCCAAACTCAACTTAGTCCTAAATTGACTCTTAAAGTCCCAACTAGGTTAACTAAATTAACCAACTTCCCTAGTCATTAAAACATATGCTACGGTCCGTTAAAACTCACAATGGGCTCTGTGCACGCAGCTACGTGACGCAATTTCCGGTAGAAGGTCAGGATGGACGTAAACTTCCGGTAGCCTCTGGAAGCCCATACTGTGTTTGCTAGTTTCCTTTCGGGAGCTTGTAAATCTTTCTTTTTTTGTAAATCTTTCTTCTTTTTTTGTGCGTGGCCTTCTATGTCAAGCTTTTATGTGTTCATGTCCTAAACATGACATGTACACTGACAAAATGTGCGTTTCAACAACAAACTGACAGCAGGTCTAACACCACTGCTGTGTGCCGTTCTGTACAGCATCAACAAGATCAACTTCACACCTCCCATCGTTAGCACGGAGACCGGAAGTCTCGTACCATCCTCACGCCAAACACGGAACTGATGCGTGCACAGAGGCTATTAACCATCTTTAACATCCTCAACATGTTTAAGAATATTAATTGTGTTTACATCAAACTTTCAAACTGTCTTATCTGTCTGTGTTCTTAGGTTTTTCAAATTAAATGGTTGTTCAATCTTTATGGTCCGAGCTTGACATTATTAATAAGGTATTTCAATTCACTGTACTCTTTCAAAGAACCTAGATACCTTCAATAAATATTAGCTATTATCAGGGTTAAATGACAGTTTATCACTTTTCATTATGATCTAAAAATAAGCTTCTAATGTTTATATGAAGAGGGTGTAGTTAAAATAACTAATAGTATTCCAAACGCTACAGAGGAGTGTAAAGCGCTTTAGTGGACCCTCTACCAGGACAGGACAAGGGGTTAATCAACAGGTGCAAAGCAGAGACAACAGAAACATGGTTAAATGCAGTGGGGAGTTGGTGACTCTTACCCCTGATGGCTGGTTGTAGGAGCTGTAGACTCCAGCAGCGCCCCCTGCTGACAGAGCGCCACTCTGGCTGTTAAACTGGTCCTGCTGTAGAAACAGATCACAGCTGGTTCTCAGATCCAGACCCTCTCACCTGACTTACAGACACTTTGTTCAGAAACACTGCTCACCTTGTAGTACTGGGTGCTGGGGGCTCCTGAGGGGGGGTACTGTGGGAGGGGCATTTTATGGCCTTGATAGGAAGGGGAGGAGCCAGAGCATGGAGGGGCGGGGCCAGCACCACCAGGACCTGCAGGAGAAGATCAATAATAAATCCTGCTCTGCATCCTGATGGGGAGTGGACCTCTCTGGACTCTGAGGGGTTTCAGGGTCCACCCAAAGACACTTCAACACGAGGGCCGCAGAAAACGGGGATCGGACCGCGGACCACCCTCAGTGGATGACCGTCTGTACCAGAGGGCACCATGGGGGTACCCTGGAACTATACAAGGACCTGGAACTATACTGGCCTTTCCTCCAGATAGCATCGTCTAGAATCAAAGGAAATAAAAAACTGCTGCCATCGGTTCTCATCACAAACGCACTCATAACGATTTAAAACTATTAGATATGAAGTTAGTTTACCTCTGATCTACTCTAGTTTAAAGATTAACATGAGATCAACCTGGTGGCCCTTTGTACGGCTCAATACCCACAATGCAGCGCTCAATACCCACAATGCAGCGCTCAATACCCACAATGCAGCGCTCAATACCCACAATGCAGCGCTCAATACCCACAATGCAGCGCTCAGCTTCACAAAGGCTGATGACCCCTGGTCTGTACCCACTGAGGTACTCTGTTCTAAATGAAAACATCATCATTTAAATAAATATTTAGACTGTACAAGGACACCTGGTTCGGTACCTGGTTCGGTACCTGGTTCGGTACCTGGTTCGGTACCTGGTTCGGTACCGGGTTCGGTACCGGGTTCGGTACTTGGTTCGGTACCGGGTTCGGTACCGGGTTCAGTACCTGTGAATCTGCAGAACTCAGGTCTGGAGAGGTCGTTTCCAGTTAGCACCAGCCTGGTTAACTTTAGATCACTAGTCTTTACTCTAAAGGAGTTTCTCTGCATCTATGAAATGTTGAAGAGTGGACTGGGTCAGAACCAGTGTTAATTTCGTAGACGAAATATTTTCGTTATTTATTTCGTCACGAATATATTCTACCGAACGAAAACTAAACGAAATTCAAAATTATAAAACGGAAAAAGACGATGACGAAGACTAAATCGGCGGACCTTTTCGTCAGGAACGAAAGACGAGACGAGAATTGACAGTGACGAAATCCAATCAGAAAACGGGAAGAATTTGACGAACATACCAAAGAACCAATCAGCAATCGGGGCAGGCGGGACTAGAGAAGGGAACCAATCAGCAAACGTAACAGGTGGAAGTAGATGAGAAAGGAACCAATCAGAGTCCGTCTTGTCGGGACGCGCCGGAGTTTGTAAACAGCAGAGCAGACTCCGACAGGAACAGAGTTTATTAAAGTGGGTCAGGTGAACAGAACGGAGGCAGAGTTATGACGCTGATTTAAGATAATGGTGGTGAATGCAGCAGAGGATCAACCAGCTGTCAGGGAGACAGGAAACATGGAGTTATGGAGAGAAATGACCGAAGACGGAGCGTTGTGGAGATCACGTTCTGTGGGAGGAGACGGACCGCAGCGTGAGCTCAGCTGATCAGACTCTGTGAGTTAAAGGCTCACGCAGACTTTTGATCTGACGTCATGAGCAAAGTTCTGACAGTTTGCATTATTATGGGATTTATTTGCTCAGGACCACTAGTGTCTTCCTAACAGAACTCAACACACAGTAGAATATGAATTACAGATCTTTGTGATTTTTGATTTGATTTGATTTATTGATGGATCCCCATTAGCTGCTGCTTCTCACAGCAACTCCTCTTCCTGGGGTCCAACCCACATCAACATCCACAATATTTACAATAAAATACACTTACACTCTCTCACCATACACAGAACACAAAAACAATAACATCAGCTCAAATTATAAAAGAAAAAAAACTGTTTTTGACAGTGACAAAACAACAATCACTGAGACTTCCTCTGCTCTGACAGAGCATCAACTCTATTCCTGCTGCGTGAACAAAAATACATTCAACTTCTTTTTAAAACTGGTCATACTTTCATCTGTAACTAGAACATGTGGTAACGCGTTCCCAGCCACCATCGCTCTGTAAGTCACTGTGTTCTGTTTAAAGCAGTTCTACACCTCGGCAACATCAATCTTCCTCCTGACGTCTGTCTGGTGGAATGACTGCACATCAGAAAATGACAAAAATCTTTTATAAAATATTTCTGGTTCTTTAGTCACCACTACTCTCTGAGTTAAACACAGTGAGTCTTTCATTCTATTTTCCACACTTAACCATGATAAACGAGAGTTCATTAGACTTCTACTGGTACAGGATGAACATTAAAGCCAGACGAGCCGCTTTATTCTGAGCTATCTGTAACCTTGTCAGATTTACATCGATCTACACGCCCAGACCACAGATCTATAATCTAGATAAGACAGTACTAGAGCTTGGACCACCTGCCTGAGCAGTTGGTCCGTCATAGACTTCCTACAGTATCTAATCACAGCCGTCCCTCTTCCCATGTTCTGCTGTATCTGGTCTACCTGACTGTTCCATGACACCTGACCATCTACCATTACCCCTAATCATCTAACCTCTGGGACTTCTTCTATCTCTGAACCTCCTACCTGTAGATTTAACCAGGGGCTTCTTTTAAAGCATATCTGGATCCTAATATAATACTCTGTTTTTTCCTTATTCAGAACTCATTTGTTTCTTGTCTCCATGAATCTATTACTTCCAGTTCTTCATTCAGAATCCTGTTTAAATCTACATGTATATGCAGAAGTATAGATTGTGGAATCATCTGCGTATATTGCAATGGTAGCATGTTTTATCACTAATGGCAAGTCATTTATGAAAATAGAAAATAGCAACGGTCCCAAGGCACTTCCTTGCGGCACCCCACAGCTCACCACTACATGCTCGGAATAGCTTCCATTAAAATAGACAGTGTTTCTCCTCTCTGTTCATCCATGTTACAGCAGCTGCTGAAAATCCACAGCGCTGCAGTTTATTCACCAACACATTAGGATCTATTACATCGAAAGCTGCACTTCAATCCAACAGCACAGCACCAACTATTTGATTACCATCTATTTCTGTTCTCCAATCATCTGAGCAGAGCTGTAGCTGTGGAGCGCCCCCTTCTGTACGCATGTTGATAAACTGTATTCAGCCCATTTGTACGGAAATAATCTGGAATTTGCTCGGTTACTACGTGCTCCATGATTTGACCCAGAGCTGGTAACAGACTGATAGGTCTACTGTTTTCTCCAGAAAATGATTTGTTATTGTTCTTTGGAATTGGGATTATTTGAGCTATTTTCCACTCTGCAGGACAAACACCTTCTTTTAAACTGAAGTTAATAATGTGAGCTACAGGTGCAGCCATCAGATCAGCTACTGGCTTTAACAACTTCACTTTAACAATCAGCTCCTGCAGGTTTTTCTTTACCAGCTTTAAGCAACTTTACTACTTTCTCTACATCTATATTCATAAATGTACATGTTTTGTTCCCCATTATTTTCTCTCTTATTAATTTACCTGATAATTCTGTCTCTTTATCCTCAAGTCCAAACCCACCCCTTATATTTTGTATTTTCTCACAAAAATAGTTACTGAGATAGGAAGCTATTTCTTTTGTTTTGGTTAGAACGTTTCCATCTACTCCTAAGAAAGATGTTGTTTCTCTTCCTTTCCTTCCCATTAACTCGTTAACTGTACTCCAAAGTTTTCTATTGTCTCCTTTTACTGAAGCTATTTTACTTTGGTAAAACAATCTCTTCTTAGTTCTGTTTAGTTTAGTGACTTGATTCCTCAGTTTCCTATAAAATTCCCACTTGGTAGCATCTCCTGTGTTTACTGCTTCAGTCTTTGCTCGTTCTCTTGGTGTCGTTTTCTCTCTCAGTTCATCATCCAGCCAGGAGGCCTTGGAGTTCTTCACAGTTAATTTTCTTCTTGGTGCATGTCTGTCAATAACAGGCATTAACAACATGTTAAAAACTCTTAGAGCCTCATCTGGGTCTTGCTCCTTCAAAACCATCGACCAATCTATAAAGCTTACATTCTTATAATATTGATCCCAGTCCATTTTCTTATAAACTCTCTTGAGAATGATCTTCGGACCAGATTTGGGCATTTTTGTCTTTCTTCCTATTACTGTTAGACTATGATCACTACAGCCCACCGGTACTATTATTGCTCTTGAACACACAGCTGTTGCATTGGTAAAAATTAAATCAATACAGGTAGCAGATATGGATCCATCAGCCCTGTGACTTATCCTTGTTGGACCCTTGACCATTTGCTTCAGACTACAAGTATTTACACTCGCTAACAATTTACTTCTGATTGTACATGATTCTTTATTCCATTCAATATTAAAGTCTCCCAATAAATAAATGTCATTGTCCACATCGCACACCCTGTCGATCATTTCACATATCAGTTGAACATAATTCACTTCTGCATTAGGCGGCCGATAGCAGCACCCAACTAACAGCGGCTTTAAATGGACCTGTAACCAGATGACCTCTAATGCACCCCGTCTCAGGTCCCTCCTCCATTTATATTCCGATCAGATCTATATATATTATACCCATCAATTTTTAACAAATTATTATTAATTGAATCATCTAAATGTGTTTCAGAAATTGCCATAATATGTAAACCCCAACTAGATATGATTTCTGCAACATCTTGTGTTTTGTTTCTCAAACTACAAATGTTCAAATGAGCCATTCTCAGTCCTTTTTTAGGTCATTTAAGAGCGCTGGTCATTTTGTCAATTCAATACCTTCTTTCTTAATATGCAGATCTTTGTCACTGTCATGTTATAATTCATATTTGAGCAACACAAATCATTCAAAACATCCACCCACCAAACAATAAACTCCATTCCAGACATGACATCACACACATTCATTCCCCCCAACCTCTTTAACCATCCGTCAGTTAGCCTTCTTCACCACGCCATCCCTTTTTGAACAAACTTAAATCCTGTGGTCTTCAATTCTTCATTTTGACTGCATAAGCCTGGCTCTATCACTCCTTTCCAGCAGTCTTCAGCTTGGAGGTGATCAGTGAATCTTTTGGTTTCTTCTTTAAATGTTATTATTAATGTTGCAGGATGAATGATCCCATGTTTCACCCCCGCCTTCCACAGTTTCTCCCTCACGTCACGGAAGCTTGCCCTCTTTTTCGCCATCATCTCCGTCAGGTCCGCAGTAATTCGCAGCTTCATCCCACGTATTTCAACGCTGCGTTCCTTCTTCATTATCTCCATAATCTCCTCCTTCATTTGACATTTTTGTAGCCTCACGATCATGGCTCTATCTCCAGACTTCCTGGCCGATCCGATCCGATGAGCACTTCGGGTTCCAGTGTTAGTTTGCTTTTGAACGTCTCTCCCAGGAGAGAAGCCATGTATTTTGATGGTTGCCCCTTTTCCACGTCTGTTGGCAGCCCATAAACATGGATGTTACACATTCTGGAGTAACTTTCAAGATGATCCACTTTCTTTCTCAGTTCACCGTTCTCCTTGCAGAGCATTCCGTTTTCTTTTTCCAGTGCGGCAATCCGACTGTCCGTTTCGCACAATGTTTTTTCCACATCGTTAATTTTGCTGCTGCACTGAGATATTTCCCGTTTTATCACATCCAGTTGCGACTACAAGGTCTCCATTACTTCTCTTATTTCCTCTCTTATTATTGTGCGAATCATTGTCGCCAAATCCTGTTGTTGATCATCTTTACCTGCCATTGTCGCTGCAGTCACCTGTTGCTCATCAGCCACACCCTGCTCCAGTGCCGTTTTCCTATTTGCGTTTGTTCTTGTCTTTTTCTGCGACATATCACCGTCCAAGAAATCCAATTTTTCTCCAGCAGTTCTTTACAACAAAAGTGATCCACACATATCATCCAACGTTCGCTTCATCAGTTTTTCACCATTTTAACCACTCTTTTCCACGTTTCTGGCGTGCCCGCAGCAGCTTCAGATACTGCTCTCTTCGCGCATGCTCAATTCTTGATTGAATTAATAAAAAAATATTAAAGGTCTCTAAATAAGATATTTAAACTACTTAATCAAATTTTCAACAAAATAGTTTATTTTAAAAGTGAATTTAGTTTTTTTTCTGAAGATTAGTCTTGGAAAGGGGTGTGTCTTATAATTGGAGTCATTAACAATATTGGGAACGTTGATAAAGAGCCCATTTGTTTATTAATACTTAATAATGCACTAATGTTAATAAAAGTAAAGTGTTACCCCAATTCATTTAAATAAATGTAAAATAAACGCACCAGAGGAAAAAATATTAATATTAGTGAAATATGCCTATTTTATATTTAGTCGACTAAAATTAGACTAAAATGAAAAAGAATTTTAGTCAAAAGACTAAAACTGAATTAAAATTTCACGCCAAAATTAACACTGGTCAGAGGTTCTGGTCTGGATCAGGGGTTCTGGACTAGACTGTACATAAATGTGACTAAGACTCCCCCTGTGGTACCTGGGTGGTACTGCATGCTGGAGCCGGAGTAGGGGCCGGGCCCCGTGTGAGCGCCTCCACCTGAGGCCGACATGGTCCCACCAGCAGCACCACTAGGCCCGGTCATGACGTTCACACTGGAACTAATGGGAACACCGTACTGCTGGGACATTCCTGGGAACGACTGAAATTAAGAATTCATCAACACAGTTAAAAAACCTGGTCTGGTTTCATCTCACTTAAACAGGTTTAAACTGGTTTGTTCTGGTTTAAACTAGACCAGCAGGCCCACTCACCTCGGAGTTGTAGGGCCGTTTGAGGCCCTGTGGGGGCCTCAGGTGTCCCTGCTGTGGTCCTGGCCCGTAGTTTGGGTGCTGAGGGACCCTCTGTTGGACCCCACTCGATCCATACATTGAGCCCATAGAGGGAGGACCCCTGGTGGGGCCTGGACCAGGACCCATACCTCCAGGAGCCATGCCAGCAGGGCCTCGGGGGCCTTGATGGGACATGAACTGGTTGTTGTAGGCTGGACCCCCCATCTGGGACACAAAACACCATCAACAGAGTCAGCTGACCTGATGGGGGTCATGTGACCATGAGGCTGGACTGATTTCTCTGAGGTGTACTGACTGGGACCCATCCTGTAGTCTAAAGGCCTATCCATCCTCCACGAGAAGAAAGAAATTTGTTCTCGCTGGGGAGCGCCGAGAACAAGAAAAAAGTTTGTTTCGGCAGGGAGCGTTCATACTCCCCGAGAACCCAGCTGTCGAACTGCTTCAGCGACGGGTCAAATGGGTGTGCGTATCAGGTGTGTGTGTGTGGAGGGGAGGGTGTGTGTGTGTGTGTGTGTGTGTGCAGTTTAAAACGATCCGTCCTCGCTACGTGAGGAGCGGAGGCATACGGGTCTCCGGCGCAAACCCCCGCGCTCGGCGCGCTGGTCCTCCTAGCTCGGGTCGATCCAGACCGTCACCCTTCAAATCCGTCCGCACAAACAGCAGGCGCTGGAGAAAAACGTCAACCACTACCCGCAAAACCACGCTCATCCTCCCTTGCTGACCAATCACAGCAGTTGTTCTCGGACATCCTGCCGAACAAAGTTCGGCCCGGCTGATGTGCACAAGAACAAACCGTTAGCGCTGCCGAACTGGGTCTGCGAGAACAAAATGACGTCATTTTGTTCTCGCAGCCCCCCAGCGAGAACAAAATTCTTTCTTCTCGTGGAGGATGAATAGGCCTTAACGCTTATTGATTATAGATCAGTGAGGCGGTGCTTCATCAGCAGCAGTAGAGGTCGCTCCTCACCTGTCCGTAGGTCATCTCCTGGTTCTGTTTCTCCTGGATGGCGGCTACAGTCGCAGTGGCGGTGGCAGTTGCCGTGGCGGCGGCGGCAGCGACGGCGGCGGCTGCAGCCTGAGTGAAGTCGGCGGAGCCTCTGGAGCCTCCAGGAGTCGACGGGTAACTGAGGGGAAACGGACCGTTTCATTTCTAGTTGAATAAAAAAGGTTTTTATTTTTATTGTTAGGTCATCCTGACCCACTGAGCAGGGAGGAAATCTGAGCTTTAAAGAGCAAACTAACAACAATAAAACAGACATGAGTTAGGTTATTAAAACCAGTCTAAACCAGGTTCATCTGGTTTGTTGAAACTGGTTTACACCAGATTAACCTGCAGACTTTATAAACACTTATCTGGTTGTTTCATGATATAAACTGGTTTAAAATGATGGAATAAACTAAATATTTGGTTTGAGTGCATGTCAATGCATTCAAATGATTGTTTTTATGTTCTCTTTAAAAAGCTGCATTTCTTGCAAAAATGCAATGTTTGAATGCATTAATGCTGAATGAGACAGCTGAAATTGCCTGAAACCAGCTGAATGAAGCTGAAATGAGCTGAAAATAAGCTAAACTTTAAATATTTGCTGAAAATTTTGAATTGTTGAAGTTTAATGTAGCTTAAAGTGATGAAATTTGAATTATTAGGTTTAAAAATATTTGAACTGTTGAATTTTATTTTTTAATCTGTTGAAAAAACTTTAATTCAGCTGTAAAGATTGGATAAACCTGTGGAAATAGCTAAAAAACTGATTAAAAGCTTAATCTAAGATGAACTGTGTAAATACAGTTAAATCAGTATAAGACAATTAAAACAGTTAAAAGTGGCTGAAACCTGATGTAATGAAGAAGAACTTTAGCTGAAATTAAGTTAAAACGTCATAAAAAGCAGAATCCTTTTTAAAAAGTTGAAGTTTAAGATGTGAAGTTTTAAAGAATTTACTGAAAAAGTTAATCTGAAGCTGAATTTAAGTTGAGGTGCCAACAATAGCAGAACTAAAATATTTGAAGTTTAGAGAAGGTAAAGGAGTTTAATTTGAGTTAAATAATTCAAAATACCTGATTTGTTGAATTTTAGGAGTTGAAATTTGTTTAAAAAGTGCAATTTAGATGAAAATGTTGCTTAAACATTCAAATGGTGAGCTAAATAAAAAATAGCAAAAGGCAATGACTTCCAAAAGGGTTTACACCAGCAGAAAAGGTAAAAATTCTAGCAAAACCTTAAAAAAAGAATTGCTAAATAGTAGAAGATTAGCTAAACAGTACAGTGTAAGAAAGACATTAAGGTAATGTAGAATGGTAGAATGTTAATTAAAATATAAATGGGTAATTGTAAAGCAAAGAGTTAGTTAAACAGACTGACAGAGAAACAACTCAATCAAAAGTTCACGTTAGAAAAAAACAGCTCAAACCTCTGAAAATGTCTAAAGAACATGCAGAGCTAAAATGTATTCCTAGCTAAACTGCTTGAAGAAAGGTTGATTAGTAAGGGACATACAGAGAACACCTGGATAAGTTTAAGGTTTCAAGGTGTGTCTCCAATTCATGAAGCTGTCATACATCAAAAAAGTGGAGGCAGCTTCATTCATTAAACGTGGTTGTTTGGCAAGTTAGCTGTTGATTTGCAATGCGATTAGAAAAAGATTGTCTGAGATTTCAACATGGTTCCTCAATATTTTGTAGTCCAAAGTCCCCTGATTATTTTAAAACAAGAATGAAGTTTCTATGTCAAAGTGTGTCAACACAGCAGGCTCTCAAACATTAGTACATTTTAGCAGAAATTCTATGGTTTAAACCCTGTCAACGTGATTTTGGACGTAGTTTTTTGTGAACAACTTCACCATAGTTTATCGGAACGCTATGAAATTTTCAACCAGACATCACAGGAAGAAGCCGATCGATTTGATATATAATATGTCTGGGTTCAACCTTTCGGTTGCGTGCGAAATGTGCAAAAACTCAATTTTAAGCTAACGTGCTAGCATTAGCATGCTAACACTGGGTATAATGTGTTGCCATGCTAAAAGTGTAAAACATTTTGCATTAGCATGTTTTTAAACAAAAGTTAGGTTTAGCATGTTAGCATGCTAATGCTAATGTTAGCATCTGGTTCTGGGTCTTCTCTGGTCCTGGTCCAGGGTCTAGACCTGGTTTCAGGTCGGATTCTGGTCAAGCTGCTGTTTCTGGCTCTGATACCGCCCCATTTCTGTGCCTAAAAGGTCTGGTCCTGGTTCTCGCCCAAGTCCTGGTTCCGGTCCTGGATCTGGCTAAGGTCCTGGGCTTAGACCCAGTTCTGGTTCTGGTTTTTGGTTCTGGTCCTGCATCTGGCCTAGGTTCTGGGTTAGGACCAATTTCTGGTTTAAACATTTGTCAGTTTTATGACCACGATCAGCTGTTTGAATGAATAGCCACCCACCTGCCCGAGTACCCCCCCGGCCCTCCAGCGTAGCCCCCACTCGTCCGCCCGTACATGCCCTGGTTCATGTAGCCTTTACTGGGCTCTCCGTAGCCCGTCTGGCCTATGTAGCCCCCAGGTCCACCGGCCATGCCCGGCCCTCCTGGGCCCTGCATCATAGGGCCCCCTCCTGGGTTGGTCCCGGACCCCATCACACCCCCACCTAGACCCTGAGAGACAAAGAAACACACACTTTGCTTAATAATCTAGAAAAACACACATGGAGCTGGACCTCTGGCCCATCAGAGCACATTGTACCGGTGGGGTGACGTCATACCTGACTGGCTGAAGGGTTGGTGACGCCCCACACTGTGGTGACCACTGACAGAGACCCGGTGGGCTGATTGGTGGGCTGCTGCCAGCTGGAGGGGTCGTAGGGGTACGAGCCGTCGCTGTGGAGTAGAGTGGGTGTTAGTGTTTGAAATCACTGACTCTCAGCTGGGGGGGTCATGGCCCACTTCTGGGTCACGAGCCTTTGACCGAGTTAATACATGTTAAGAAAAAAATCATCGTTACTGTTTGACTTTCCTTAACAGTAGGTGGCGATATCACGCTGCAAATCTATTTATCACTGATTCTGAAAGGATTTTAAAAACATCTTCTATCCACCTGAAACAGGTCTGATTAAAAATGAGAGCGAAAGAGGAAGTCACTTGTGTCGCGTCGTAGCGTTTCTTGTGTCGTAGAGTTTGTTGTCGTGTCGTAGAGTTTGTTCTTGTGTCGTAGAGTTTGTTGTCGTGTCGTAGAGTTTGTTGTCGTGTCGTAGAGTTTGTTGTCGTGTCGTAGAGTTTGTTGTTGTGTCGTAGAGTTTGTTGTCGTGTCGTAGAGTTTGTTGTTGTGTCGTAGAGTTTGTTGTCGTGTCGTAGAGTTTGTTGTCGTGTCGTAGAGTTTGTTCTTGTGTCGTAGAGTTTGTTGTCGTGTCGTAGAGTTTGTTCTTGTGTCGTAGAGTTTGTTGTCGTGTCGTAGAGTTTGTTCTTGTGTCGTAGAGTTTGTTCTTGTGTCGTAGAGTTTGTTGTCCTGTCGTAGCGTTTGTTGTTCTGTCGTAGCGTTTGTTGTTGTGTCGTAGCGTTTGTTGTTGTGTCGTAGCGTTTGTTGTTGTGTCGTAGCGTTTGTTGTCGTGTCGTAGAGTTTGTTGTCGTAGCGTTTGTTGTCGTGTCGTAGAGTTTGTTGTCGTGTCGTAGCGTTTGTTGTCGTGTCGTAGAGTTTGTTGTCGTGTCGTAGAGTTTGTTGTCGTGTCGTAGCATTTGTTGTCGTGTCGTAGAGTTTGTTCTCGTGTCGTAGAGTTTGTTGTCGTGTCGTAGAGTTTGTTGTCGTGTCGTAGCGTTTGTTGTCGTGTCGTAGCGTTTGTTGTCGTGTCGTAGCGTTTGTTGTCGTGTCGTAGCGTTTGATGTTCTGTCGTAGCGTTTGATGTTCTGTCGTAGCGTTTGTTGTCGTGTCGTAGAGTTTGTTGTCGTGTCGTAGAGTTTGTTGTCGTGTCGTAGAGTTTGTTGTCGTGTCGTAGAGTTTGTTCTTGTGTCGTAGAGTTTGTTGTCGTGTCGTAGAGTTTGTTCTTGTGTCGTAGAGTTTGTTGTTGTGTCGTAGAGTTTGTTCTTGTGTCGTAGAGTTTGTTCTTGTGTCGTAGAGTTTGTTCTTGTGTCGTAGAGTTTGTTGTCATGTCGTAGAGTTTGTTGTCGTGTCGTAGAGTTTGTTCTTGTGTCGTAGAGTTTGTTCTTGTGTCGTAGAGTTTGTTCTTGTGTCGTAGAGTTTGTTGTCGTGTCGTAGCGTTTGATGTTCTGTCGTAGCGTTTGTTGTTCTGTCGTAGCGTTTGTTGTTCTGTCGTAGCGTTTGTTGTTCTGTCGTAGCGTTTGTTGTTCTGTCGTAGCGTTTGATGTTCTGTCGTAGTGTTTGATGTTCTGTCGTAGCGTTTGTTGTTCTGTCGTAGCGTTTGTTGTCGTGTCGTAGCGTTTGTTGTCGTGTCGTAGAGTTTGTTGTCCTGTCGTAGAGTTTGTTGTTCGTGTCGTAGCGTTTGTTGTCGTGTCGTAGCGTTTGATGTTCTGTCGTAGAGTTTGTTGTCGTGTCGTAGCGTTTGTTGTCGTGTCGTAGAGTTTGTTGTCGTGTCGTAGCGTTTGTTGTCGTGTCGTAGCGTTTGTTGTCGTGTCGTAGAGTTTGTTGTCGTAGCGTTTGTTGTCGTGTCGTAGGGTTTGTTGTCGTGTCGTAGAGTTTGTTGTCGTGTCGTAGCGGTTGTTGTGGTGTCGTAGGGGTTGTTGTGGTGTCGTAGGGTTTGTTGTTATGTCGTAGCGTTTGTTGTCGTGTCGTAGCGGTTGTTGTTCTGTCGTAGCGTTTGTTGTTCTGTCGTAGCGTTGGTTGTTCTGTCGTAGCCTTTGTTGTAGTGTCGTAGCGTTTGTTGTCGTGTCGTAGCGTTTGTTGTCGTGTCGTAGCGTTTGTCGTCGTGTCGTAGAGTTTGTTGTCGTGTCGTAGCGTTTGTTGTCCTGTCGTAGCGTTTGTTGTTCTGTCGTAGCGTTTGTTGTTCTGTCGTAGCGTTTGTTGTTCTGTCGTAGCGTTTGTTGTTCTGTCGTAGCGTTTGCTGTCGTGTCGTAGAGTTTGTTGTGTCGTAGCGTTTGTTGTTCTGTCGTAGCGTTTGTTGTTCTGTCGTAGCGTTTGTTGTTCTGTCGTAGCGTTTGTTGTTCTGTCGTAGCGTTTGTTGTCGTGTCGTAGAGTTTGTCGACGTGTCGTAGAGTTTGTCGTCGTGTCGTAGAGTTTGTTGTCGTGTCGTAGCGGTTGTTGTCCTGTCGTAGAGTTTGTTGTTCTGTCGTAGCGTTTGTTGTACTGTCGTAGCGTTTGTTGTCCTGTCGTAGCGTTTGTTGTTCTGTCGTAGCGTTTGTTGTTCTGTCGTAGCGTTTGTTGTCGTGTCGTAGAGTTTGTTGTCGTGTCGTAGCGTTTGTTGTCGTGTCGTAGCGTTTGTTGTCGTGTCGTAGAGTTTGTTGTCGTGTCGTAGCGTTTGATGTTCTGTCGTAGCGTTTGTTGTTCTGTCGTAGCGTTTGTTGTTCTGTCGTAGCGTTTGTTGTTCTGTCGTAGCGTTTGTTGTCCTGTCGTAGCGTTTGTTGTACTGTCGTAGCGTTTGTTGTTCTGTCGTAGCGTTTGTTGTTCTGTCGTAGCGGTGGTTGTCTGTCGTAGAGTTTGTTGTGGCGTAGCGTTTGTTGTCGTGTCGTAGCGTTTGTTGTCGTGTGGTAGAGTTTTTTGTCGTGTCGTAGAGTTTGTTGACGTGTCGTAGAGTTTGTTGACGTGTCGTAGAGTTTGTTGTCGTGTCGTAGAGTTTGTTGTCGTGTCGTAGCGTTTGTTGTCCTGTCGTAGCGTTTGTTGTTCTGTCGTAGCGTTTGTTGTTCTGTCGTAGCGTTTGTTGTTCTGTCGTAGCGTTTGTTGTTCTGTCGTAGCGTTTGTTGTTCTGTCGTAGCTTTTGTTGTTCTGTCGTAGCGTTTGTTGTCCTGTCATAGCGTTTGTTGTCGTGTCGTAGCGTTTGTTGTCGTGTCGTAGCGTTTGTTGTCGTGTCGTAGCGTTTGTTGTTCTGTCGTAGCGTTTGTTGTCCTGTCGTAGCGTTTGTTGTCGTGTCGTAGCGTTTGTTGTTCTGTCGTAGCGTTTGTTGTCGTGTCGTAGCGTTTGTTGTCGTGTCGTAGCGTTTGATGTCTGTCGTAGAGTTTGTTGACGTGTCGTAGAGTTTGTTGTCGTGTCGTAGAGTTTGTCGTGTCGTAGCGTTTGTTGTCGTGTCGTAGCGTTTGTTGTCGTGTCGTAGAGTTTGTTGTCGTGTCGTAGCGTTTGTTGTTGTGTCGTAGAGTTTGTCGTGTCGTAGCGTTTGTTGTCGTGTCGTAGCGTTTGTTGTCCTGTCGTAGCGTTTGTTGTTCTGTCGTAGCGTTTGTTGTTCTGTCGTAGCGTTTGTTGTTCTGTCGTAGCGTTTGTTGTCGTGTCGTAGAGTTTGTTGTCGTGTCGTAGCGTTTGTTGTCGTGTCGTAGCGTTTGTTGTTCTGTCGTAGCGTTTGTTGTTCTGTCGTAGCGTTTGTTGTCCTGTCGTAGCGTTTGTTGTTCTGTCGTAGCGTTTGTTGTTCTGTCGTAGCGTTTGTTGTTCTGTCGTAGCGTTTGTTGTTCTGTCGTAGCGTTTGTTGTTCTGTCGTAGCGTTTGTTGTCCTGTCGTAGCGTTTGTTGTCGTGTCGTAGCGTTTGTTGTTGTGTCGTAGCGTTTGTTGTCGTGTCGTAGAGTTTGTTGTCGTGTCGTAGCGTTTGTTGTCGTGTCGTAGCGTTTGTTGTTCTGTCGTAGCGTTTGTTGTTCTGTCGTAGCGTTTGTTGTTCTGTCGTAGCGTTTGTTGTCGTGTCGTAGAGTTTGTTGTCGTGTCGTAGAGTTTGTTGTCCTGTCGTAGCGTTTGTTGTCCTGTCGTAGCGTTTGTTGTTCTGTCGTAGCGTTTGTTGTTCTGTCGTAGCGTTTGTTGTTCTGTCGTAGCGTTTGTTGTTCTGTCGTAGCGTTTGTTGTCCTGTCGTAGCGTTTGTTGTTCTGTCGTAGCGTTTGTTGTTCTGTCGTAGCGTTTGTTGTCGTGTCGTAGCGTTTGTTGTCGTGTCGTAGCGTTTGTTGTCGTGTCGTAGCGTTTGATGTTCTGTCGTAGCGTTTGGTGTTCTGTCGTAGCGTTTGTTGTCCTGTCGTAGCGTTAGTTGTTGTGTCGTAGCGGTTGTTGTGTCGTAGCGTTTGTTGTGTCGTAGCGGTTGTTGTCGTGTCGTAGCGTTTGTTGTCGTGTCGTAGAGTTTGTTGTCGTAGCGTTTGTTGTCGTGTCGTAGCGTTTGTTGTTCTGTCGTAGCGTTTGTTGTTCTGTCGTAGCGTTTGTTGTTCTGTCGTAGCGTTTGTTGTTCTGTCGTAGCGTTTGTTGTCCTGTCGTAGCGTTTGTTGTCCTGTCGTAGCGTTTGTTGTCGTGTCGTAGCGTTTGTTGTCGTGTCGTAGCGTTTGTTGTCGTGTCGTAGAGTTTGTTGTCGTGTCGTAGAGTTTGTTCTTGTGTCGTAGAGTTTGTTGACGTGTCGTAGAGTTTGTTGTCGTGTCGTAGCGTTTGTTCTTGTGTCGTAGAGATTGTTGTCGTGTCGTAGAGTTTGTTGTCGTGTCGTAGCGTTTGTTGTCGTGTCGTAGCGTTTGTTGTTCTGTCGTAGCGTTTGTTGTTCTGTCGTAGCGTTTGTTGTCCTGTCGTAGCGTTTGTTGTTCTGTCGTAGCGTTTGTTGTCGTGTCGTAGAGTTTGTTGTCGTGTCGTAGAGTTTGTTGTCGTGTCGTAGAGTTTGTTGTCGTGTCGTAGAGTTTGTTGTCGTGTCGTAGAGTTTGTTGTTGTGTCGTAGAGTTTGTTGTTGTGTCGTAGAGTTTGTTGTCGTGTCGTAGAGTTTGTTGTCCTGTCGTAGCGTTTGTTGTTCTGTCGTAGCGTTTGTTGTTCTGTCGTAGCGTTTGTTGTTCTGTCGTAGTGTTTGTTGTTCTGTCGTAGCGTTTTTTGTCGTGTCGTAGCGTTTGTTGTCGTGTCGTAGAGTTTGTTGTCGTGTCGTAGAGTTTGTTGTCGTGTCGTAGCGTTTGTTGTCGTGTCGTAGAGTTTGTTGTCGTGTCGTAGCGTTTGTTGTCGTGTCGTAGCGTTTGATGTTGTGTCGTAGCGTTTGTTGTCCTGTCGTAGAGTTTGTTGTTCTGTCGTAGCGTTTGTTGTTCTGTCGTAGCTTTTGTTGTTCTGTCGTAGCGTTTGTTGTTCTGTCGTAGCGTTTGTTGTACTGTCGTAGCGGTTGTTGTCCTGTCGTAGCGTTTGTTGTCGTGTCGTAGAGTTTGTTGACGTGTCGTAGAGTTTGTCGTCGTGTCGTAGAGTTTGTTGTCGTGTCGTAGCGTTTGTTGTCGTGTCGTAGAGTTTGTGGACGTGTCGTAGCGTTTGTTGTCGTGTCGTAGAGTTTGTCGTCGCTGTGGTAGCGTTTGTTGTACTGTCGTAGCGTTTGTTGTCCTGTCGTAGCGTTTGTTGTTCTGTCGTAGCGTTTGTTGTTCTGTCGTAGCGTTTGTTGTTCTGTCGTAGCGTTTGTTGTTCTGTCGTAGCGTTTGTTGTCCTGTCGTAGCGTTTGTTGTACTGTCGTAGCGTTTGTTGTCCTGTCGTAGCGTTTGTTGTTCTGTCGTAGCGTTTGTTGTTCTGTCGTAGCGTTTGTTGTTCTGTCGTAGCGTTTGTTGTTCTGTCGTAGCGTTTGTTGTTCTGTCGTAGCGGTTGTTGTCGTGTCGTAGAGTTTGTTGTCGTGTCGTAGAGTTTGTTGACGTGTCGTAGAGTTTGTTGTCGTGTCGTAGCGTTTGTTGTCGTGTCGTAGCGTTTGTTGTCGTGTCGTAGAGTTTGTTGTCGTGTCGTAGCGTTTGTTGTCGTGTCGTAGCGTTTGTTGTCGTGTCGTAGCGTTTGTTGTCCTGTCGTAGCGTTTGTTGTTCTGTCGTAGCGTTTGTTGTTCTGTCGTAGCGTTTGTTGTTCTGTCGTAGCGTTTGTTGTCCTGTCGTAGCGTTTGTTGTCGTGTCGTAGCGTTTGTTGTCGTGTCGTAGCGTTTGTTGTCGTGTCGTAGCGTTTGTTGTCGTGTCGTAGCGTTTGTTGTCGTGTCGTAGCGTTTGTTGTTCTGTCGTAGCGTTTGTTGTTCTGTCGTAGCGTTTGTTGTTCTGTCGTAGCGTTTGTTGTCGTGTCGTAGTGTTTGTTGTTGTGTCGTAGCGTTTGTTGTCGTGTCGTAGAGTTTGTTGTCGTGTCGTAGCGTTTGTTGTCGTGTCGTAGCGTTTGTTGTCGTGTCGTAGCGTTTGTTGTTCTGTCGTAGCGTTTGTTGTCCTGTCGTAGCGTTTGTTGTCCTGTCGTAGCGTTTGTTGTCGTGTCGTAGCGTTTGTTGTTCTGTCGTAGCGTTTGTTGTCCTGTCGTAGCGTTTGTTGTTCTGTCGTAGCGTTTGTTGTTCTGTCGTAGCGTTTGTTGTTCTGTCGTAGCGTTTGTTGTTCTGTCGTAGCGTTTGTTGTCGTGTCGTAGAGTTTGTTGTTGTGTCGTAGAGTTTGTTGTCGTGTCGTAGAGTTTGTTGTCGTGTCGTAGAGTTTGTTGTCGTGTCGTAGAGTTTGTTGTCGTGTCGTAGAGTTTGTTGTCGTGTCGTAGAGTTTGTTCTTGTGTCGTAGAGTTTGTTGACGTGTCGTAGAGTTTGTTGTCGTGTCGTAGCGTTTGTTGTCCTGTCGTAGCGTTTGTTGTCCTGTCGTAGCGTTTGTTGTTCTGTCGTAGCGTTTGTTGTCCTGTCGTAGCGTTTGTTGTCGTGTCGTAGGGTTTGTTGTCGTGTCGTAGCGTTTGTTGTCGTGTCGTAGAGTTTGTTGTGTCGTAGCGTTTGTTGTTGTGTCGTAGAGTTTGTTGTGTCGTAGCGTTTGTTGTCGTGTCGTAGAGTTTGTTGTGTCGTAGCGTTTGTTGTTGTGTCGTAGCGTTTGTTGTCGTGTCGTAGCGTTTGTTGTCGTGTCGTAGCGTTTGTTGTCGTGTCGTAGCGTTTGTTGTCGTGTCGTAGAGTTTGTTGTGTCGTAGCGTTTGTTGTGTCGTAGCGTTTGTTGTGTCGTAGCGTTTGTTGTCGTGTCGTAGCGTTTGTTGTTGTGTCGTAGCGTTTGTTGTCGTGTCGTAGCGTTTGTTGTCGTGTCGTAGCGTTTGTTGTCGTGTCGTAGAGTTTGTTGTGTCGTAGCGTTTGTTGTGTCGTAGCGTTTGTTGTGTCGTAGCGTTTGTTGTCGTGTCGTAGCGTTTGTTGTTCTGTCGTAGCGTTTGTTGTCGTGTCGTAGCGTTTGTTGTTCTGTCGTAGCGTTTGTTGTTCTGTCGTAGCGTTTGTTGTTCTGTCGTAGCGTTTGTTGTCGTGTCGTAGAGTTTGTTGTGTCGTAGTTGTTGTTGTGTCGTAGCGTTTGTTGTGTCGTAGCGTTTGTTGTCGTGTCGTAGAGTTTGTTGTCGTGTCGTAGAGTTTGTTGTTGTGTCGTAGCGTTTGTTGTCGTGTCGTAGCGTTTGTTGTTGTGTCGTAGAGTTTGTTGTCGTGTCGTAGCGTTTGTTGTCGTGTCGTAGCGTTTGTTGTCGTGTCGTAGAGTTTGTTGTCGTGTCGTAGCGTTTGTTGTCGTAGCGTTTGTTGTCGTGTCGTAGCGTTTGTTGTTGTGTCGTAGAGTTTGTTGTGTCGTAGCGTTTGTTGTCGTGTCGTAGAGTTTGTTGTGTCGTAGCGTTTGTTGTCGTGTCGTAGAGTTTGTTGTGTCGTAGCGTTTGTTGTTGTGTCGTAGCGTTTGTTGTCGTGTCGTAGCGTTTGTTGTCGTGTCGTAGCGTTTGTTGTCGTGTCGTAGCGTTTGTTGTCGTGTCGTAGCGTTTGTTGTCGTGT
>SSNR01000544.1:112328-119828 GCA_006937965.1 Callopanchax toddi
GTCGTGTCGTAGAGTTTGTTGTCGTGTCGTAGCGTTTGTTGTCGTGTCGTAGAGTTTGTTGTCGTGTCGTAGAGTTTGTTGACGTGTCGTAGAGTTTGTTGTCGTGTCGTAGAGTTCGTTGACGTGTCGTAGAGTTCGTTGTCGTGTCGTAGCGTTTGTTGTCGCGTCGTAGCGTTTGTTGTCGCGTCGTAGAGTTTGTTGTCGTGTCGTAGCGTTTGTCGTCGTGTCGTAGAGTTTGTTGTCGTGTCGTAGCGTTTGTTGTCGTGTCGTAGAGTTTGTCGACGTGTCGTAGAGTTTGTCGTCGTGTCGTAGAGTTTGTTGTCGTGTCGTAGCGTTTGTTGTCGTGTCGTAGAGTTTGTTGTCGTGTCGTAGAGTTTGTTGTCGTGTCGTAGCGTTTGTTGTCGTGTCGTAGAGTTTGTTCTTGTGTCGTAGAGTTTGTTGTTGTGTCGTAGAGTTTGTTGTCGTGTCGTAGAGTTTGTTGTCATGTCGTAGCGTTTGTTGTCGTGTCGTAGAGTTTGTTGTCGTGTCGTAGAGTTTGTTGTCGTGTCGTAGAGTTTGTTCTTGTGTCGTAGAGTTTGTTGACGTGTCGTAGAGTTTGTTGTCGTGTCGTAGAGTTTGTTCTTGTGTCGTAGAGTTTGTTGTTGTGTCGTAGAGTTTGTTGTCGTGTCGTAGAGTTTGTTGTCGTGTCGTAGCGTTTGTTGTCGTGTCGTAGAGTTTGTTGTCGTGTCGTAGAGTTTGTTGTCGTGTCGTAGAGTTTGTTGTCGTGTCGTAGAGTTTGTTGTCGTGTCGTAGCGTTTGTTGTCGTGTCGTAGCGTTTGTTGTCGTGTCGTAGCGTTTGTTGTCGTGTCGTAGCGTTTGTTGTCCCGCAGCTTTTAACACTTTTCTAGTGAGTTCAAAGAGAAACGACCCCAAGCCACTCATAGTATCAGACCTGGCCACTGGTTCGTACCTGTGAGGGTTGTTGGACAGTCCCGTCTTCATCTGGTTCAGAGGGTTCATGGTAGGCGGAGCTTACGGTCCAATGACAGAGTCCTGGCAAACAGACAAGTCAGACATTAAACTACACTTCCAATCAGCCCCCTGTAGGTAAGAATGACGTAATTGCACCTCTGACTCTTTGGTTGTGTTAGTGTTCTAGTGCAACCACTGAGTCAACACCTAGCTGAGTCAACACCTAGCTGTGACATCACAACTGGTTTGGTAACCTGACCTTTCATCTGAATCTCAGATCCACAACCAGGTGAGAGAACTGAGGAAGACCATGGATCATAAGAACTTGTTACTTGATAGGCTGAGACCCTGGTAGCCCCATCAGAATCTGGGTAGACCCATCAGGATCTGGGTAGACCTATCAGGATCTGGGTAGCCCCATCAGGATCTGGGTAGCCCCATCAGAATCTGGGTAGACCCATCAGGATCTGGGTAGACCCATCAGGATCTGGGTAGCCCCATCAGGATCTGGGTAGCCCCATCAGGATCTGGGTAGCCCCATCAGGATCTGGGTAGCCCTATCAGGATCTGGGTAGACCTATCAGGATCTGGGTAGCCCTCAGGATCTGAGCTGCAGTGGATCTCCTCATATCTGTCTGAGTCCAGGTCCTCCTCCACGGTGTCCCACAGGGTTCTGTGTTGAAGCCTCTGCTGATCTTTCTCCTACCGTCTCTATGCTGAGGACCTCCAGCTGTCCGTCTCCTCTAAGGACAGGAGACGTCTCAGCTCCAGCTGCTCCAGACCTCTTTAGACTCTGTTAGGACTGGATGTGGGAACTTTCTACAGACCTGAAGTCCTCCTCTGGTCTCTGGACCAGCTGGTTTCTAAAGTCAGGGATTCTCCTGGTCAACCTTCTGTCAGGAACCTTGGTGTGACCTTTGACCCAGCTCTGACTCTGGATGCTCATGTCAGTTCTCTGGTTCTCTTCCTTTCATCTCAGGAACATTGCTTAGGACTCTACGCAACCCCTGGACCAGACCAGACCACTAAACCTGATCCTGAGTCATCATCTGACCTCCTGGTGGAACGGGACATCAGGACAAACCTCAAACTGGGACTGGAATAAACCAGTCAGAGTCCAACTGTCTGTCTCTCTCTCTGACCATCTCTCTGTCCGACTGTCTCTGTCTGACTGTCTCTGTCTGACTGTCTCTGTCTGTCCGACTGTCTCTGTCTGACTGTCTCATGCTCTGTAGAGGAAGATGTTCTCTCAGGGTTCATGTTTAGGAACAGACTAATGTTTTAATATGGATTGTTGTTTTTATGAAGTGAAGTTTCTCTAAATAAATAATTGTGTAAAGTCAAAAAGTCTCTGGCTGTCTCTCTGCCTGTCTTTCTGACTGTCTCTCTCTCTGACTGTCTTTCTGACCGTGTCTCTCTCTGACTGTCTTTCTGACCGTCTCTCTCTCTGACTGTCTTTCTGACCGTGTCTCTCTCTGACTGTCTTTCTGACCGTGTCTCTCTCTGACTGTCTCTCTGTCTGACCGTGTCTCTCTCTGACCGTCTCTCTCTCTGACTGTCTTTCTGACTGTCTCTCTGTCTGACCGTGTCTCTCTCTGACTGTCTTTCTGACCGTGTCTCTCTCTGACTGTCTTTCTGACCGTGTCTCTCTCTGGCAGTCTCTGTCTGACCGTGTCTCTCTCTGACTGTCTCTCTCTCTGTCTGTCTTTCTGACCGTCTCTCTCGCTCTCTCTGACCGTGTCTCTCTCTGACTGTCTCTCTCTCTGACCGTCTCTCTCTCTGACTGTCTCTCTCTCTGACCGTCTCTCTCTCTCTGACCGTCTCTCTCTGACTGTCTTTCTGACCGTCTCTCTCTCTGTCTTTCTGACCGTGTCTCTCTCTGTCTGTCTCTCTGACCGTGTCTCTCTCTCTGACTGTCTTTCTGTCTGACCGTCTCTCTCTCTCTGACTGTCTTTCTGTCTGACTGTCTCTCTCTCTCTGACTGTCTTTCTGTCTGACCGTCTCTCTCTCTCTGACTGTCTTTCTGTCTGACCGTCTCTCTCTCTCTGACTGTCTTTCTGACCGTCTCTCTCGCTCTCTCTGACCGTGTCTCTCTCTGACCGTCTCTCTCTCTGACCGTCTCTCTCTCTGACTGTCTTTCTGACCGTGTCTCTCTCTGACTGTCTTTCTGTCTGACCGTCTCTCTCTGGCTGTGTCACATCGTCTCTACCGTGTGAAACAGAGCTTCTATCGTCTTTCAGTTCCGGCTAGTTTCAAACTCGCGTGCACGTGAAACATGCACGCCCCCTGTAACATAACTGCTATTTTTAAATACATGTGTTTACGGGAAGGTAGTGTCTCCCCGTTAATCCTCCCCCTGCCTCCGGTTCACCGGATAACCCGGTGGCAGTGACCGGAGACATTTTGAGGTTCCTGCGGGAGGCTAATGCTAACATGCTAGCAGAGGTTGTAGCTACCTAAAGGACAACAACCCGAACCAAACAGCACTAAATGTTATAAATGATGTTGAACTGGTCCGAACCGGAACCGGACCAACGGAAGTCCGGTCGTGTGTTAAATATGTGAACAGCTCTGCGGTTAGCATGTTAGCCTAGCAGCGGTGACAATGGGATGCTAAAGGTTAGCTATCAGCTGAACGTCCACACCGGACCGGGCAGTCCGGTTCTACCCCCACATACCCAGCCCTCACGGCCCACCTACCGTCTCTAGTACCCCGCTGTTCGAGCCCTGCTCCGGGCTCCGCTGTTTCAGCTCCCCGGGGCCTCCAAGGCATCAACAGCCGAGTACCGATAAAGTCTCCGCGGTCACACAGCCCGGAGAACCGAAACACCTCCAGAAATCCAAAAAGGTCCCGGTACAAGTCCGCAGCCGAGGCCGAGAGCAGCGATCCCTCCAGCCGCTCCCTCCTGCTGATGGCTCGGCCTGAGGAGGAGCCTTCTCCGGGTTTCACACCGAAACCAACCGGAACGACGAGAGTTAACTCCGGTTCAGCTGCAACATCACCGGGACACACACATACACACACAGAGATACACACACATACACAGAAAGACACACACAGAGAGAGAGAGAGATACACACACACAGATACACACACACAGAGATACACACAGAGATACACACACACACAGAGATACACACACAGACATACACACACAGAGACACACACACACAGATACACACACAGACACACACACACAGATACACACAGAGATACACACACACACACACAGATACACACACACACACACACACATACACACACAGACACACAGACACACACACATATACACAGAGATACACACATACACAGATACACACACACACACAGAGATACACACATACACACAGAGATACACACACATACACAGAGAGACACACACACATATACACACAGAGATACACACACACACACACACACACAGAGATACACACACACACACACACACAGAGATACACACACACACACACACATACACACATACACACAGAGATACACACACATACACACAGAGATACACACACATACACACCGAGACACACACACATACACACCGAGATACACACACATACACACAGATACACACATACACACAGAGATACACACACACACAGATACACACACAGACACACACACACAGATACACACAGAGATACACACACACACACACAGATACACACACACACAGAGATACACACAGAGCTACACATCCACACACACCCATACACACAGAGATACACACACATACACACCGAGACACACACACATACACACAGAGAGATACACACAGAGATACACACACATACACACAGAGATACACACACACAGAGATACACCCACAGACATACACACACAGAGACACACACACACAGATACACACACAGACACACACACAGATACACACAGAGATACACACACATACACACCGAGACACACACACATACACACAGAGAGATACACACAGAGATACACACACATACACACAGAGATACACACACACAGAGATACACACACACACACACAGAGATACACACAGAGATACACACACACACATACACACAGAGATACACACACACACATACACACAGAGATACACACACACACATACACACAGAGATACACACACATACACACAGAGATACACACATACACACAGAGATACACACATACACACAGAGATACACACACATACACACAGAGACACACACACATACACACAGAGATACACACACATACACACAGAGATACACACATACACACAGAGATACACACACACACACACACACATACACACAGAGATACACACACACACACACAGATACACACACACACAGAGATACACACAGAGATACACATCCACACACACACATACACACAGAGATACACATCCACACAGAGAGATACACACACACATACACACAGAGATACACACACATACACACAGAGATACACACACATACACACAGAGATACACACACATACACACCGAGACACACACACACACACACAGATACACACACACACAGAGATACACACAGAGATACACATCCACACACACACATACACACAGAGATACACACACACACATACACACAGAGATACACACACATACACAGAGATACACACATACACACAGAGATACACACATACACAGATACACACACATACACAGAGATACACACATACACACAGAGATACACACACATACACAGAGATACACACACACATACACAGAGATACACACATACACACAGAGATACACACATACACAGATACACACATACACACAGAGATACACACACATACACACAGAGATACACACACATACACAGAGATACACACATACACACAGAGATACACACATACACAGATACACACACATACACAGAGATACACACATACACACAGAGATACACACATACACATAGAGATACACACACATACACACAGAGACACACACACATACACACACAGAGATACACACACAGAGATACACACACATACACACAGAGACACACACACATATACACACAGAGATACACACACACACACACACACACAGAGATACACACACACACACACACACATACACACATACACACAGAGATACACACACATACACACAGAGATACACACACACACATACACACAGAGATACACACACACACACACACAGAGATACACACATACACACAGAGATATACACACATACACACAGAGATACACACACATACACACAGAGATACACACATACACACAGAGATACACACACATACACACAGAGATACACACACACACATGCACACAGAGATACACACACACACATACACACAGAGATACACACACACACACACAGAGATACACACATACACACAGAGATACACACATACACACAGAGATACACACATACACACAGAGATACACCCACATATACACACAGAGATACACACACACATACACACAGAGATACACACACACATACACACAGAGATACACACACATACACACAGAGATACACACATACACACAGAGATACACACACATACACACAGAGATACACACACACACACAGAGATACACACACACACACACAGAGATACACACAGAGATACACACACACACATACACACAGAGATACACACACACACATACACACAGAGATACACACACAGAGATACACACACATATACACACAGAGATACACACACACATACACACAGAGATACACACACATATACACACAGAGATACACACACACATACACACACAGATACACACACACATACACACAGAGATACACACACATATACACACAGAGATACACACACACATACACACAGAGATACACACACATATACACACAGAGACACACACACACATACACACACAGATACACACACACATACACACAGAGATACACACACACATACACACAGAGATTCACACACATATACACACAGAGATACACACACACATACACACAGAGATACACACACATATACACACAGAGATACACACACACATACACACAGAGATACACACACACACACAGAGATACACACATACACACAGAGATACACACATACACACAGAGATACACACATACACACAGAGATACACACACATATACACACAGAGATACACACACATACACACAGAGATACACACACATACACACCGAGACACACACACATACACACCGAGATACACACACATACACACAGAGATACACACACACACACAGAGATACACACATACACACAGAGATACACACACACAGAGATACACACACACACATACACACAGAGATACACACACACATACACACAGAGATACACACACATATACACACAGAGATACACACACAATATACACACAGACATACACACACATACACACAGCGACACACACACATATACACACATATACACACAGAGATACACACACACACACACAGAGACACACACACACACACAGAGATACACACACACACACACAGAGACACACACACATACACACACAGAGATACACACACACATACACACAGA
>SSNR01000544.1:146212-148712 GCA_006937965.1 Callopanchax toddi
CAGACAACGCCTCGTAGTTCCAGAGGCATAACGCCTCGTAGCTCTAGAGGCAGAACGCCTCGTAGTTCTAGAGTCAGAACGCCTCGTAGTTCTAGAGTCAGAACGCCTCGTAGTTCTAGAGTCAGAACGCCTCGTAGTTCTAGAGTCACAACGCCTCGTAGTTCTAGAGTCAGAACGCCTCGTAGTTCTAGAGTCAGAACGCCTCGTAGTTCTAGAGTCAGAACGCCTCGTAGTTCTAGAGTCAGAACTCCTCGTAGTTCTAGAGTCAGAATGCCCCGTAGTTCTAGAGTCAGAACACGTCGTAGTTCTAGAGTCAGAACGCCTCGTAGTTCTAGAGTCAGAACGCCTCGTAGTTCTAGAGTCAGAACGCCTCGTAGTTCTAGTCAGAACTCCTCGTAGTTCTAGAGTCAGAACTCCTCGTAGTTCTAGAGTCAGAACTCCTCGTAGTTCCAGAGTCAGAACTCCTCGTAGTTCCAGAGTCAGAACTCCTCAAAGTTCCAGAGTCAGAACGCCTTGTAGTTCTAGAGTCAGAACGCCTCGTAGTTCTAGAGTCAGATCGCCTCGTAGGTCTAGAGTCAGAACGCCTCGTAGTTCTAGAGTCAGAACGCCTCGTAGTTCTAGAGTCAGAACGCCTCGTAGTTCTAGAGTCAGAACGCCTCGTAGTTCTAGAGTCAGAACGCCTCGTAGTTCTAGAGTCAGAACGCCTCGTAGTTCTAGAGTCAGAACTCCTCGTAGTTCCAGAGTCAGAACTCCTCAAAGTTCCAGAGTCAGAACGCCTCGTAGTTCCAGAGTCAGAACGCCTCGTAGTTCTAGAGTCAGAGCGCCTCGTAGTTCCAGAGTCAGAACGCATCGTAGCTCTAGAGTCAGAACGCCTCGTAGTTCTAGAGTCACAACGCCTCGTAGTTCCAGAGTCAGAACGCCTCGTAGCTCTAGTGTCATAATGCCTCGTAGTTCTAGAGTCAGAACGCCTCGTAGTTCTAGAGTCAGAACTCCTCGTAGTTCCAGAGTCAGAACTCCTCAAAGTTCCAGAGTCAGAACTCCTCGTAGTTCCAGAGTCAGAACGCCTCGTAGTTCTAGAGTCAGAGCGCCTCGTAGTTCCAGAGTCAGAACGCATCGTAGCTCTAGAGTCAGAACGCCTCGTAGTTCTAGATTCACAACGCCTCGTAGTTCTAGAGTCAGAACTCCTCGTAGTTCTAGAGTCAGAATGCCCCGTAGTTCTAGAGTCAGAACACGTCGTAGTTCTAGAGTCAGAACGCCTCGTAGTTCTAGAGTCAGAACTCCTCGTAGTTCTAGAGTCAGAACACCTCGTAGTTCTAGAGTCAGAACGCCTCGTAGTTCTAGAGTCAGAACGCCTCGTAGTTCTAGAGTCACAACGCCTCGTAGTTCTAGAGTCAGAACGCCTCGTAGTTCTAGAGTCAGAACGCCTCGTAGTTCTAGTGTCAGAACGCCTCGTAGTTCTAGAGTCAGAACGTCTTGTAGTTCTAGAGTCAGAACGTCTCGTAGTTCTAGAGTCACAACGCCTCGTAGTTCTAGAGTCAGAACGCCTCGTAGTTCTAGAGTCAGAACGCCTCGTAGTTCTAGAGTCAGAACGCCTCGTAGTTCTAGAGTCAGAACGCCTCGTAGTTCTAGAGTCAGAACTCCTCGTAGTTCTAGAGTCAGAACATTTATAATAATGATCCAAACCCTGAGATATTTGGAGACAAACTGTCTCCCTATACTGTGATCCTCAGCAGAAACTCACAGGGAGTGATTTTTATACATTTAATGTTCTAAATGTCTGTAGCCTGGAGGTCTAGGCTGAAGTGAAAAGCCAAATAAATCATGTATCAGATTGGGACTTGGTATCAGGGTCAAAACAAAATCAACCAGGGTCCAGATGAGCAGCTGGAGTTCATCTGTTAGTCAAAAGTTTCCTGCCTCTTCTTTGGTTTTTCTTTTACATGTCAAAGTCTCATCATGTCCTCGTCTTACGCCCGTTACCTCCAGTCGGCGGATGATCTCCTTCAGCGGCAGTGCCGTCTCTGAGCCTCCAATGAAGGTGGTGGTGGGCAGACGAAACACCTTATCCAAGTCAGACTCATCCAGACCGTAGAAACCTACGTGTCCCATGATGCAATGCAGCAGAGGAGAAGAGGGTAGACAAAGAGAGACAGGGACATTCAATGAACAAAAAAGGTAAGGAGATGATGAAAGGCTGTAGGAAACGGGTAGCACAAACGGATGAATGAAAATGCGTGTTAGAGGTCAGATCAAACACACACTGATCAGAGCCAGTCACAGGTTCAGGATCAGTAACGAGACTCATAAGCAGGTTTCCACCTGGACTAAACCCAACAGGTTGCAGCTCAGTTTGACCTGAGGTTTGAGTCTTTGGTTAAATGTAGGAGAGGAGAGCTGAACAGGTGAAGATTCAGGAACAGCTGGAAGGTTCTGGAGCTTCTAGAAGTTGGATGGTTTCAGGGTTCTTACAACTTTTCAAGCACTTTCAAGACGACTTGCC
>SSNR01000544.1:158712-170945 GCA_006937965.1 Callopanchax toddi
GCCAGGATCAGGGCCAGGGCCAGGGCCAGGATCAGGGTCAGGGCCAGGATCAGGGCCAGGGCCAGGGCCAGGATCAGGGCCAGGGCCAGGATCAGAATCAGGTCCAGGATCAGGATCAGGTCCAGGTCAGGATCAGGTCCAGGGCCAGGAGCAGGGCCAGGGCCAGGATCAGGGTCAGGTCCAGGGCCAGGTCCAGGGCCAGGATCAGGTCCAGGGCCAGGATCAGGGCCAGGGCCAGGATCAGGATCAGGTCCAGGATCAGGATCAGGATCAGGCCCAGGGCCAGGATCAGGGCCAGGTCCAGGGCCAGGATCAGGGCCAGGGCCAGGATCAGGGCCAGGGCCAGGATCAGGGCCAGGGCCAGGGCCAGGATCAGGGCCAGGATCAGGATCAGGTCCAGGATCAGGATCAGGTCCAGGGCCAGGATCAGGGCCAGGGCCAGGGCCAGGATCAGGGCCAGGGCCAGGATCAGGGCCAGGGCCAGGGCCAGGATCAGGGCCAGGGCAGGATCAGGACCAGGGTCAGGACCAGGATCAGGACCAGGGTCAGGGCCAGGGCCAGGATCAGGTCCAGGATCAGGATCAGGTCCAGGGCCAGGATCAGGTCCAGGGCCAGGATCAGGGTCAGGTCCAAGGCCAGGTCCAGGGCCAGGATCAGGGTCAGGACCAGGATCAGGGCCAGGATCAGGGCCAGGGCCAGGGCCAGGATCAGGGCCAGGGCCAGGATCAGGGCCAGGGCCAGGATCAGGGCCAGGGCCAGGGCCAGGATCAGGGCCAGGATCAGGATCAGGTCCAGGGCCAGGATCAGGTCCAGGGCCAGGATCAGGGTCAGGTCAGGGCCAGGGCCAGGATCAGGGCCAGGGCCAGGATCAGAATCAGGTCCAGGATCAGGATCAGGTCCAGGATCAGGATCAGGTCCAGGGCCAGGATCAGGTCCAGGATCAGGATCAGGTCCAGGGCCAGGATCAGGTCCAGGGCCAGGATCAGGGTCAGGTCCAAGGCCAGGTCCAGGGCCAGGATCAGGGCCAGGGCCAGGATCAGGGCCAGGGCCAGGATCAGGATCAGGTCCAGGGTCAGGATCAGGTCAGGGCCAGGATCAGGGTCAGGTCCAAGGCCAGGTCCAGGGCCAGGATCAGGTCCAGGGCCAGGATCAGGGTCAGGGCCAGGAGCAGGGCCAGGGCCAGGGCCAGGATCAGGGCCAGGGCCAGGGTCAGGGCCAGGGTCAGGGCCAGGATCAGGGCCAGGGCCAGGATCAGGTCCAGGGCCAGGATCAGGTCCAGGGCCAGGATCAGGACCAGGGCCAGGACCAGGATCAGGATCAGGGCCAGGATCAGGGCCAGGTCCAGGGCCAGGATCAGGGCCAGGATCAGGGCCAGGGCCAGGATCAGGGTCAGGATCAGGGCCAGGACCAGGGCCAGGCCCAGGATCAGGATCAGGACCAGGACCCGGACCAGGCCCAGGGCCAGGACCAGGGCCAGGGCCAGGATCAGGATCAGGGCCAGGATCAGGGTCAGGGCCAGGGTCAGGGCCAGGTCCAGGGCCAGGATCAGGGCCAGGGTCAGGGCCAGGATCAGGGCCAGGGCCAGGATCAGGGCCAGGGCCAGGATCAGGGTCAGGTCCAAGGCCAGGTCCAGGGCCAGGATCAGGTCCAGGGCCAGGATCAGGTCCAGGGCCAGGATCAGGTCCAGGATCAGGTCCAGGGCCAGGATCAGGTCCAGGGCCAGGATCAGGGTCAGGTCCAGGGTCAGGATCAGGGCCAGGGCCAGGATCAGGGCCAGGGCCAGGATCAGGGTCAGGGCCAGGATCAGGGCCAGGTCCAGGTCCAGGGTCAGGGCCAGGGCCAGGATCAGGACCAGGGCCAGGATCAGGGCCAGGGCCAGGGCCAGGATCAGGGTCAGGGCCAGGATCAGGGCCAGGGCCAGGGCCAGGATCAGGATCAGGTCCAGGATCAGGATCAGGATCAGGTCCAGGGCCAGGATCAGGGCCAGGTCCAGGGCCAGGATCAGGGCCAGGGCCAGGATCAGGGTCAGGGCCAGGATCAGGGTCAGGGCCAGGGCCAGGGTCAGGGCCAGGGCCAGGATCAGGGCCAGGATCGCCAGGATCAGAATCAGGTCCAGGATCAGGGTCAGGTCAGGGCCAGGATCAGGGTCAGGTCCAGGGCCAGGATCAGGGCCAGGTCCAGGGCCAGGATCAGGTCCAGGGCCAGGAGCAGGGCCAGGGCCAGGATCAGGGCCAGGGCCAGGATCAGGGCCAGGGCCAGGATCAGGGTCAGGGTCAGGGCCAGGGACAGGGCCAGGGCCAGGGCCAGGACCAGGGCCAGGGCCAGGATCAGGTCCAGGATCAGGATCAGGTCCAGGATCAGGATCAGGTCCAGGGCCAGGATCAGGTCCAGGATCAGGATCAGGTCCAGGGTCAGGATCAGGTCCAGGGCCAGGATCAGGGTCAGGATCAGGGTCAGGGCCAGGGCCAGGATCAGGGTCAGGGCCAGGATCAGGGCCAGGTCCAGGGCCAGGATCAGGGCCAGGGCCAGGATCAGGGCCAGGGCCAGGATCAGGGCCAGGGCCAGGGCCAGGATCAGGGCCAGGGCCAGGGCCAGGATCAGGGTCAGGGCCAGGATCAGGGCCAGGTCCAGGTCCAGGGCCAGGATCAGGTCCAGGGCCAGGATCAGGGCCAGGGCCAGGATCAGGACCAGGTCCAGGATCAGGGTCAGGATCAGGATCAGGGTCAGGGCCAGGATCAGGGCCAGGTCCAGGACCAGGGCCAGGATCAGGGCCAGGTCCAGGGCCAGGATCAGGACCAGGGCCAGGATCAGGGCCAGGGCCAGGATCAGGGCCAGGGCCAGGATCAGGGTCAGGGACAGGGTCAGGATCAGGATCAGGATCAGGGTCAGGGCCAGGATCAGGGCCAGGGCCAGGACCAGGATCAGGGCCAGGATCAGGGCCAGGACCAGGGCCAGGGCCAGGGCCAGGATCAGGGCCAGGGCCAGGATCAGGGTCAGGTCCAGGGCCAGGTTCAGGGCCAGGGCCAGGGCCAGGATCAGGGTCAGGGCCAGGATCAGGGCCAGGGCCAGGGCCAGGATCAGGGCCAGGGCCAGGGTCAGGGCCAGGGCCAGGGCCAGGATCAGGGCCAGGGCCAGGGCCAGGGCCAGGGCCAGGGCCAGGATCAGGGCCAGGTCCAGGGCCAGGATCAGGGCCAGGGCCAGGATCAGGGCCAGGGCCAGGATCAGGGCCAGGGCCAGGATCAGGGCCAGGGCCAGGATCAGGGCCAGGGCCAGGATCAGGATCAGGATCAGGATCAGGGCCAGGATCAGGATCAGGATCAGGGCCAGGATCAGGGCCAGGATCAGAATCAGGTCCAGGATCAGGATCAGGTCCAGGATCAGGATCAGGATCAGGTCCAGGGCCAGGATCAGGGCCAGGTCCAGGGCCAGGATCAGGTCCAGGGCCAGGATCAGGATCAGGTCCAAGGCCAGGTCCAGGGTCAGGGTCAGGGCCAGGGTCAGGGCCAGGGCCAGGATCAGGGCCAGGGCCAGGATCAGAATCAGGTCCAGGATCAGGTCCAGGGCCAGGATCAGGTCCAGGGCCAGGATCAGGGTCAGGTCCAAGGCCAGGTCCAGGGCCAGGATCAGGTCCAGGGCCAGGATCAGGTCCAGGGCCAGGATCAGGGCCAGGATCAGGATCAGGGCCAGGATCAGTTCCAGGTCCAGGATCAGGGCCAGGATCAGGATCAGGGCCAGGATCAGTTCCAGGTCCAGGATCAGGTCCAGGTCCAGGGCGTTAATGGATCAGTTCTGTCTCTTAAAGGGTTTGGGTCGTTGACTCTATCAGGTATTTAAGGACCAGGACAGGACTGAGTGAAACCAGATGCTCCAGTCAGGCCAGTGGCTCCTAGCTACAGAAGCTAAAGGCTAACGTTTCTAAATCTGCTGACGTTTAATTGTCCTGTGAAGCGTTTGTGGTTTTTATCTTAAAGGGCTGTATAAATAACAGCTTCCCCTGGTCCTGCTGGGTCACTCTGTCGTGTCCTTGGGGAGGACCCGTCACCCAGACCGTCTGCTGGTGGTGGTCAGAGGGTCTGGGGACACCTGTGTCTGGTCGCTTCACTTCTGTGTCCACACTGCCTGATCAGCTCTTTGTAGTCCAGGACTTAGAAAAGCTCGATACAAATGAGGACATTTACATTTAGTGTAGATAAACCATAGAACGCCACCTCAGAATGACCTAGATGTCCCTTAAAGACTCTCAGATTCAGCGTGTTTTGGCTCTTCTATGATCCTGGACCTGGTTCTGGTCGCTCAGGTTCAGCAGGAGGACGAAGCAGACCTGATAGCAGGTGACACTTAGATTTATTGGAGGACTGAACTGGTTGGAGGATAAAGGCTGCTGCTGATTGAACATCTGGAGATGTTCCTTCACCATGTTACACTTTAAATCTGATGCTTCATTAAAGCCCTGAAGATAAACACGTGAAATATTTCCCTCCTTCTCTCTACAGCACAGGATGAGCTCGGGATAGGAACCTGCCACCTGTCAGACTGGACCAGAACCAGCAGAGCCAGAGCTCCTGTAGAAGTGATGAGCTAGCTAACGAAGAGCTAGCCACACAGCAGGGACACAGCAGGATGCTTCTCATACCTCCTACGGTGAGGAGCCTCAGCCTCTCCTTGAACACAGCCACATCTGGAGGGTCACCAGCAGGGGGCAGCAATGTGGAGAGACACCCGGACATCGTTAGAGGCGTTAACCCCTCATCCACACAACACCATCATCATCATCACACCCATCTACAGCTAGAAGAGACCAATCAACAGCCAGGCATGTCGTTGTCTCCGCCCTCTGAGCTCAGGCTAAAGGCTAAAACACGGTGGAGAAAACGAGATGCAGACAACACCATGCTGAGGTTAGACGGCCCTCCAAACACCATCGTCACCACAACAGACTCACACTGAAGGTCTACCAAACAGGAAGCAGGTCGCCTTCACTACAGCAGGGACAGGACTAACTCCTTTTCCATTCAGAATCTGGACTCTTAATAGGTCCAACAGCTGGTTCCAATAGTACCAGGGTGGGGGTTGGTTTTAGACCGGTTTCAGTTCTAATCAGGTCCAACAGCCAGAAACCAGGTCCTTTATATTTAACTACATCAGTTTAGTTTATATATCTAGAAGTGTTTCTGAAGCGACCTGAAATCAGAGGAGATGTTGAAGTTACTTCAGGTCAGGAACTAAATCTCAAACTGTTTCATCATTCTGAGTGGTCCGGCGCTGCTTCAGCGTCATTACAACAAACTGCTGGGGTTCCTGAGCAGGACCTTCAGGGAGTCAGGAACCAGAACCCTACACGGGTTCTGAGGAAGGTTTGGTCCACATGGAGCTTCAAAGCAAAGTTCAAGTTGTTCTAAAGGATGACCAAAAAACCCCTCAAGAATCACATTAATATGATTAAACTTTACTGAATGGACATGTAGAAACCAGAGACTCTTTGGCTCCTCAGAAGGTTCTGGATCATCAGCAACTAAAACTGAAGGTTCTGGTTCTACTGGTATCAGCCAGGTCTGATGTAGGCCAGGCTTTAAAAAGGAGAAGCTGCTCCATGTCACCTGGGTCAGGTCAAAAACTCCAATCCCGACATCAGAACTAGTCAATAAGCAGTTCATTTAAAAAGACTGAACCTGGTTCTAGTAGAACTTTAATCTAGTGAGCTGGACCCACAGACAGCAGGAACACAGAACACAGAACCAAGACCACAACACACATCAGCCCAGATCAGCCAGCAGGTTCAGGAACGGGTTACTGAGTGGATGGGTTAGTGAGTGGACGGGTTAGTGAGTGGACGGGTTACTGAGTGGACGGGTTAGTGAGTGGACGGGTTAGTGACCGGACGGGTTAGTGACCGGATGGGTTACTGAGCGGACGGGTTACTGAGTGGACGGGTTACTGAGTGGACGGGTTAGTGAGTGGACGGGTTAGTGACCGGGTTAGTGAGTGGACGGGTTAGTGACCGGACGGGTTACTGAGCGGACGGGTTACTGAGTGGACGGGTTACTGAGCGGACGGGTTACTGAGCGGACGGGTTACTGAGCGGACGGGTTACTGAGTGGACGGGTTACTGAGTGGACGGGTTACTGAGTGGACGGGTTAGTGAGTGGACGGGTTAGTGAGTGGACGGGTTACTGAGTGGACGGGTTACTGAGTGGACGGGTTAGTGAGTGGACGGGTTAGTGAGCTGGACGGGTTACTGAATGGACGGGTTACTGAGTGGACGGGTTACTGAATGGACGGGTTACTGAGCGGACGGGTTACTGAGCGGACGGGTTACTGAGCGGAGGGAGCGGACGGGTTACTGAGCGGAGGGAGCGGACGGGTTACTGAGTGGACGGGTAAGTGACCTAATGAGAAACCAAATGAATAAGTTACTGATAGCTAACAAACTAATGTGATGCTGACCTGATGATGACAAAGTTACCAAACTGACTGATGGTAACCAAACCGACTGGTTACTGATAGGGTTGTCACGGTTACCGGCGTAGTGGTAAACCCCGGTAAAATAAAATCAACAATAATAACCGTGATGTTTAAAAAATAAATCTCGGTGGATAACCGCATCTGCGGTTTAGGAGCGGTGAGCCTTAACAGCCACCGTATCATCTGCTGAAGCTTCCACACATGTGCACTTTGTAGTTTACAACCAAAACTTTCTTAAAGCTGAAGCTAAAATGACGGCGAAAAGAGGAGAAAACAGCACTGAGGGCATCTATCAGCCCTCAAAGAAGACCAGTCAGAAGTATGGACATATTTTAGATTTTTGAAGAATGCAGAGGGACAGTTTGCAGAACGTTCCGGAAAAAAGTGCGAAACGAAGCAACGTGCGACTCATCTGTGTGTCCATCAACTCTACAGTCTTCAGTTTTAGCTGAAATACATGATGTGAGGACTTTGGGTTGAGGGAGAAAGCAGCGAGCGCCACTGCCAGAACATAAACCGAGTCGCGGACCCCCGTATTGAAATGAGGCTACGGGGCTCCCAGCGGGCAGGTCGCTGTTGGCGCTGCTTAATGAAGCGTCAGAATAAGTTCACCAGAACTCCAGCTTAGCAGGAAATACTGTAACTGGTGGTTTATTAGCCATGCTGCGGGGAGCGGGAGCAGTACAGAGACCGCCTTAAAGTATGATGGGTAACCATAGAAACGAGGTTGTTTTTGTCAAGTACGGTGGCCCATGCAGTACAATAGGGTGTTGGTCACCTGATCTACAGTCGCCACTGCTGATTGATTATGAATTATTATGAATTTAACAACGATTACTGCCTGATGACATCTCCCCAGATCTGAAAAGCTCACAGGAAGGACACAAGCTGAGGACATTGTCCTGATCTAGAGTTTATTTAGTTGTCTAGTTGAACATATTCAACATCCTTTTAAAAAATACCGAGATAATACCGAAAACCGTGATCATTTTGGTCACAATAACCGTGAAGGTAAATTTTCACACCGTGAAAACCCTAGTTAGTGATAGTAACCTAACCCACTGGTTACTGATATTAACCTAACCCACTGGTTACTGATAGTAACCTAACCCACTGGTTACTGATAGTAACCTAACCCACTGGTTACTGATATTAACCTAACCCACTGGTTACTGATAGTAACCTAACCCACTGGTTACTGATAGTAACCTAACCCACTGGTTACTGATATTAACCTAACCCACTGGTTACTGATCTGATTGTAACCTAACCCACTGGTTACTGATAGTAACCTAACCCATTGGTTACTAATATTAACCTAACCCACTGGTTACTAATATTAACCTAACCCACTGGTTACTGATATTAACCTAACCCACTGGTTACTGATAGTAACCTAACCCACTGGTTACTGATATTAACCTAACCCACTGGTTACTGATAGTAACCTAACCCACTGGTTACTGATAGTGACCTAATTGACTGGTTACTGATAATTACTGACCCAACTAGTTAGTGATAGTTACAGATACATTGTTTACTAGTCACCCTATCAGATCCTCTCCGTGTATAAAATGGACTGACGTATCTGATGTAATCAGACAAAGCGGCCCTCTGAGAGCATCTCACTGACTCTAGTCCCATCATCTCATGTTCAGACCTAAAACAGAACCTCCAGGTTCAAAATCTGGGATGACTTGCTGTGTGAACGTGGAACCTGTGTATTACCCAATCAGTAAGCAAAGAACTGAAAACTACAAAGTTCATTTCAAACAAGTAGAACTTAGTTATCCCTGTGATGAGGTCAGCATGGCACACAACTCAGAGGAAGTGAGGCATTTTTTTAGTTTTGATCTAAAGGCTTTTTGAAATTAAGTCGACGTGAGTTTAGAATTAAAGATGTTTACGTTTTGAGCATTATTGATAATAAATCTTTTTCACCAGAAACTGCGGCATGTTTGAGTCACTAAAATGTATCCTTTAATGATCCCCTTGGGGAAATTCATCTCTGCACTGGACCCATCCTCATTGTTCAAGGAGCAGTGGGCTGCCAACTCAGGATGGCGCCCGGGAGGGCAGTATAACGGGTTATTTCTCCAGTTGGACCACTAGATGGCAGTATCACGGGCTATTTCTCCAGTTGGACCACTAGATGGGAGTATAATGGGCTATTTCTCCAGTTGGACCACTAGATGGGTGTATAATGGGCTATTTCTCCAGTTGGACCACTAGACGGCAGTATAACGGGCTATTTCTCCAGTTGGACCACTAGATGGCAGTATAACGGGCTATTTCTCCAGTTGGACCACTAGATGGCAGTATAACAGGCTTTTTCTCCAGTTGGACCACTAGATGGCAGTATAACGGGCTTTTTCTCCAGTTGGACCACTAGATGGAAGTATAACGGGTTATTTCTCTGGTTGGACCACTAGATGGAAGTATAACGGGTTATTTCTCCAGTTGGGCCACTAGATGGCAGTATAACGGGTTATTTCTCCAGTGGGACCACTAGATGGCAGTATAACGGGTTATTTCTCCAGTGGGACCACTAGATGGCAGTATAACGGGTTATTTCTCCAGTTGGACCACTAGATGGCAGTAAGTGATACACACAGCTCCTTTAAACAGTCGAATGGGAGGATGATGGTTCAAGTCTGAATTGAGTTTCATGAGAAGTTCGTTAAAATGAATGCTGAATAACTGTTTTTATTGAGTTCATGTCAAAATATTTTAACTATGACTTTTTAAGGTAGCATGATCAGCGGTTCTGAGGAGGTGTTTAGAAGGACAGAAAAATAAAAAGACAGTTTTACCCAGCACCTCAGCTTTATGGTTCCGTTTTCTTGAACATCAGAACCATAAAGCTGATGTGGATGTTCCCTTACCTAGTATAGTACCTCTAACCAGGTTAGTTTTCCTACACAGGAAGAGTTAAACGTATACAAGGAGCTTTCAGAGAGCAGACACAAGCAGGAAAACCTTCCTCGTACACGAGTGGCTCAGAGGGAAGCTTTCTGATGAGGTTTAGATCCCAAACGGGTTCCTGATTCAGAAGCTTTTCTCTCTACAGGTGAGTTTGAGAAGCAGCTGAAGCAGAGCCAGACAGAACACAGAGGTGGAGGGGGTGGAGCTCCTCACCCAGCTTGTCGGACGAGGTGATGATGTCAGTCGGGACACATGAATCCAGGTCAGCGTCCATAATGCCGAGTGGGTCCAACTGGGCCACATGGTGCCCTCGGATCTACAGGGGAGAACAGAACAGAACCCACCCAGGAGAGGAGGAGGAGGAGGAGGATGGGTGAGAGGGAGGAGCAACGTTAACACCATGCTTGTGTTGGACTAGTGGTGAAGTTCTCACATCATCCTGGAAAGCAGTTCTGACTCATTGAAATTCACACAGCTGAGAGGGTCCAGATGGGCGTTAAGATGACCCATCACCTACACACACACACACACACACACACACACGCACACACACACACACACACACACACACTGTCCTCACAACACACACACTCAGTCCTACCACTAACCACAGACTAACGCTGTTAACAGCTGGTGTTAGCAGACGTAGCATGTAAGCTAACCACTCTTCAGGTTTGTTTCCATGTTGATAGACATCACGCTGTTTAACGCAGCATTAAATGGATAACTGTGGATCTGAAGGATGTTGCATGAGGTCCGTTTTATGGTCCTGCTTCTGGCTCAGCAACACATGTTCCTTAAACACATGAATCAGCGTTCACTGTCCTGGATGTGAGACGTGAACATTACGGACAAAGTTTGATCCTCTAAAGATTGGTAGCCTTAAGTTTGTCCTTTGTATAAACACTGGCATATTCTATGAGGTCTATGAAGACCACCACCAAGACCTGGACCACTAAGACCCGGACTTGAATCAGTCAGTTAAGCTAGCCATTAGCCTGTCAGAACAAGGTTAGCTTAACCCACCAACTGAACAGTGAGTATGAATCAGGAATAGCTAAGCTAACGGTTAACTTACCAACAGAAGACAACCGGTCTTCCATCGACAAACAATTAAAATACTGAGAACAAGTATCCAGATGAAACTAGCTGGAACAGACGGACAGCTACAAGGGGCAGCAGTGGTTCAGGCGGTCGAGTGGAGTGGGTCGTCCAGTAATCAGAGGGCTGGATGTTCGATCCCAGCTCCGTCACAGTCACTTTGATGTCATGTCTTTGGGCCGATACTAAACCCACCTTTCCTATGTGTGAATGAAGGTGGTGGTCAGGGGGACCTGTTGGTGGTCAGGGGGACCTGTTGGTGGTCAGAGGGACCTGGTGGTGGTCAGGGGGACCTGGTGGTGGTCAGGGGGACCTGGTGGTGGTCAGAGGGACCTGGTGGTGGTCAGAGGGGCTGGTGGTGGTCAGAGGGGCTGGTGGTGGTCAGAGGGGCTGGGGGTGGTCAGAGGGGGCTGGTGGTGGTCAGAGGGGCCTGGTGGTGGTCAGAGAGACCTGGTGGTGGTCAGGGGGACCTGGTGGTGGTCAGAGGAACCTGGTGATGGTCAGAGAGACCTGGTGGTGGTCAGAGAGACCTGGTGGTGGTCAGGGGGACCTGGTGGTGGTCAGAGGGGCCTGGTGGTGGTCAGAGGGACCTGGTGGTGGTCAGAGGGACCTGGTGGTGGTCAGGGGGACCTGGTGGTGGTCAGAGGGGCTGGTGGTGGTCAGAGGGGCTGGTGGTGGTCAGAGGGACCTGGTGGTGGTCAGAGGGACCTGGTGGTGGTCAGAGGGTCTGGTGGTGCAAAATGCCCGACCTCCATCAGACTGTGGTAGTAATAATAATAATAATAATAATATATGAGATTAGATCCTACAGTGCTTTAAAGATGATCCGTTATCATCTGTGAACTGCTACATGTATCTAATCTATTATTAGTACTTTAGACTAGGGATGCTCCCATCACGTTTTTTGCTGCCGATCACCGATACCGATCACCGATACCGATCACATGAATTGACTGTAAATTTCACATTGTAGTAATGATGAGGGCTAACGGCTACTTGATCTGTAGAAATGAACCATAAATCTTCATTTGGATAAAAACAGGTTTTACTTACTTTTTCTAGGATGAGAAAATACAAAAACTTGAAGGCACCATGTAGACATCCATCCACATAGAAATATATTTATATATATATTTAAACACTTAAACATATATTCTTGAGCACAAGATCCCCATTAATTAGTTTGTGATTAAAATAACGTTTTGAGAAAAATAGTCTTTTTTCTGCTGCTGTTCAGACACAGAAGAGTCAACATTGTTTTGACACTCTGGTCCATTTTAACCCCCAAAAGAACAAATTTATTACTGATAATGATCTGATCATTACTAAAGAGTCTACCTGCTGCTCTCTCAGCTCCTCCTCCCTCCACCTGTCTGATCCACCTGCACCATGACGCGTGGCTTTACCCTCTCTTCCCGGTGCAAGAGCAGCAAGTTCTTTCCAACTTCATCCTTAATATTTAAATTATTGTCTTTTAATACAATCTGAAGACTTATCTCAGCTTCCCGGCCACGTGGTGTTGCATGCTGCAGCAGCTGAGCGAGTCAGCGGGACTCGCTGCCCAACGTCACCTCCAGGTCTGAGCTCCGAGTGAACCAACTATAATGGAGCGGTCCGTTCGGGGGTCGGTCCGTTCTGGGGTCGGTCCGTTCTGGGGTCGGTCCGTTCTGGGGTCGGTCCGTTCTGGGGTCGGTCCGCTCTGGGGTCGGTCCGCTCTGGGGTCGGTCCGCTCTGGGGTCGGTCCG
>SSNR01000544.1:172379-186439 GCA_006937965.1 Callopanchax toddi
CGGTCCGTTCGGGGGTCGGTCCGTTCTGGGGTCGGTCCGTTCTGGGGTCGGTCCGTTCTGGGGTCGGTCCGTTCTGGGGTCGGTCCGTTCTGGGGTCGGTCCGTTCTGGGGTCGGTCCGTTCTGGGGTCGGTCCGCTCTGGGGTCGGTCCGTTCTGGGGTCGGTCCGTTCTGGGGTCGGTCCGTTCTGGGGACGGTCCGTTCTGGGGTCGGTCCGTTCTGGGGACGGTCCCGGCTGCACAATGAACTCACGATAGCATCACAGATTTTCTGTGCGCCTAGTGACCTCTGATTTAGGAGCTATTGATCGGCTGGTATGATCGGCGTGGAGAGGAGAATATCGGAATTTACGATCACGTTTTTTTCACAAATATCGGCTGATTTTGATCGGTGGTCGATCGAGCGGAGCATCCCTACTTTAGAGTGAGTGTGTGTGTGTGTGTGTACCTGGTAGGCCCTGATGAGGGACTGGACAGCCAGGTGGTCCTCCACCAGCTTCTCTACGTTGGGTTGAGCTCCGACCAGAGAGGAGAGCTGAGGGCTGGCAAGGCCCAGCGGCGCCTGCAGACCCAGAGGAGACTGGTAGGCGGAGCCTGGAGGAGCTCCGGCGTTGGCGTTTCTGAAGAACACGTCCCACGACTGGACGAGAGAAAGAGGAGAAGACATCAGTCCACAGAGCTGAAGACTTTACAGTTAATGCTTTTCTTTTGGAGAATTGTTAAACCAGGATCAACCTGCAGGGATCAACTCTTAAGTTATTCAAATAAACAATTCTTTCTAAAAAATAAAACTCCAAACAAATGGTCTGAAAGACATTTAACCAGATGGTGTTTTGTGTGTGTGTGCGTGTTCGTGCAGGATGTGCGTGTCAACAAGCTTCCACGGCTGTATGAGCGCTCCTTTGCAGCGCCTCACATCAGGAACCGAAGTTCATCAGTGTGTGGTCACTGGCCCGGTCCCAATGTACTCACACTTACACTCTTGCGCCCCTCAGTTGCACGTTCCCACGGAGGTGCGCGAGTGCTTAGGGTGTCTCGATTTTCCTGGCTATAGAATCCGGACCTTGGCTCCGCCCCCTTTTCCACCCTCACTACGCACTTCGCCGAAGTCCGCATGGGTGCACACTTCAGCGAAGGGAATTACCCATAATTCCAAGTGCACTTCACTGTAGAATGTAGAGTGGAAGTGCGAGTATTGAGACAGGGCCACTGGCTGCTCCATCGTTACCATGACAACGGTCCACAAAGGAGCGCTCGGGGAGGGAGCTGATGCTCATGCACGCTGACACACTGGTCTTTCTCTGACATCTCGTCTCACATCCACCCAGCTGTTTGTCCTTCAAGCCCCACCAGGTGGACAGGCCGTCGTCCTTGTCCTCTGAACTCAGATCAGTACCTGTCCAGCAGTTTTATGGTTCTAAAGGCCGACAAACCAGACTGAACTCCATCCTAAAAACCTTTAGCTCATCAGCCAAGTCCAACATGTGAAATCTAGGAGTGACCTTTGACCCCGTCTGAAGCTTCAATTCTCATTAAATCGTCTCTCCTTCCTGTTTCTGTCGCTTTAGAAACGACAGGAAATGGTTTCCTCTGCAGATCAGGAGGAACTAACCTCTGACTGTGTGTCATCAGGATCAGACTCTAACGCTCGTTTTACTGGTCTGAACTGATCCTCCCTCTCAGGACTTACAGCCAATCAGAACGCAGCATCCAGACTCTGAACTAAACCCAGCAGGTGAACTCACCTCACCTGGATTTACTCTGTAGAGGTTAGAGTCTGTTACAAAGGTCTGGTGTTCAGCTACAGAGCTCTGATTGGCTCCTGACTACCTGCCTCAACTTCTATCCTCATGTAACCTTTGACCCCATCTGAAAACCTGCTGGCAGGGGGGACAGGACCTTTCAGCACCTGGCTCCTAGACTGACTGTGGATCAGTTTGACTCTGAATATGTTTTTCTGGAGGTCTTTTAATAATCAGCTAAAAACTGATTCAACCAGGTTTTACTCTGTGAATTGTTGACCTGGTCTGACCTGAACCTGGTCTGACCTGAACCTGGTCTGACCTGATCCTGGTCTGATCTGAACCTGGTCTGACCTGATCCTGGTCTGACCTGAACCTGGTCTGACCTGAACCTGGTCTGACCTGAACCTGGTCTGATCTGAACCTGGTCTGACCTGATCCTGGTCTGACCTGATCCTGGTCTGACCTGAACCTGGTCTGACCTGAACCTGGTCTGATCTGATCCTGGTCTGACCTGAACCTGGTCTGACCTGATCCTGGTCTGATCTGAACCTGGTCTGACCTGATCCTGGTCTGACCTGATCCTGGTCTGACCTGAACCTGGTCTGACCTGATCCTGGTCTGACCTGATCCTGGTCTGACCTGAACCTGGTCTGACCTGAACCTGGTCTGATCTGATCCTGGTCTGACCTGATCCTGGTCTGACCTGAACCTGGTCTGATCTGAACCTGGTCTGACCTGAACCTGGTCTGATCTGAACCTGGTCTGACCTGATCCTGGTCTGACCTGAACCTGGTCTGACCTGATCCTGGTCTGATCTGAACCTGGTCTGATCTGAACCTGATCTGATTAGTAAAGTTACCAGATAACAGCTAACTAAAACATGGTCAGTCCAGCTACGCTAATAACAGAAAGGTCACACAACTGGTGACATGTAACACAACTCTTCCATGACACACACACACACACACACACTGATGAGCCTGAGCCCAGAGTGTTTTACACTGTTTGACCTCCTGACCTCTCGTCCAGCTGAGCGTCTGACGGCCTGCAGCAGGGAGACGGGTGGTCATGTGACTAAGACCAGGGAGCTATAATTAGCTGCCTGTCCGTCACCACCCAGCCCCCTGAAACACAATCAGCTCCGTCAGCAGCAGAGTCTCCTTCCCCCGCTCAGCATGACGTTTATGGATAATTATTAATCTTTCTACAGACGTGTAGATATCTGGTAGCCTGTTCTCCATGCACGCTGTTTGCACGGGGGTGATGCTACTTAGTGCTGGTTTTCTGCAGGTGAGAGGAAACATGGAGGCAGCAGGTGGACAGAACGACTTTGATTTTTATTCCACTGTTGATTTTAGAACAAAGTTTCTAACAGGTCTGGTGAATTATGAGGAGGACAGATGTTTAGGAGACCAGCTGAGTTAGTTCTGTTAAAAACTGTTTTGTACTCCTGGACAGTAAATCAATGAGACTCATCGTCCAACAACCAGTCAGATCAGCAGATTCTTCTCAGTCCTCCATGTTTCTGTTTGTTCAGTCAGCATTTGACTCAGAGGGTTTAACTGGACTACAGCTGTGGGCTATGACCTCACCTCAGGACACCATCACCGCCATTTACTGAACCTCAACACAAACAACGAAAGTCCTTCTACACTCAGGTTCCTCCCAGCGCCATCGGTTGTTAGGGCGACCGTGGTGCAGTGGCAAGAGAGATCGCCACCCATGTCAGAGAGCGTGGGTTCAAACCCCGGCCCGGCCATGTGTCGAAGCATCCTTGGGCAAGATACTGAACCCCCAACAACCGCCTCCCGGGCGCCTTTCTGAGTTGGCAGCCCACTGCCCCTCGAACAATGAGGATGGGTCAAATGCAGAGATGAGTTTCACCAAGGGGATCAATAAAGGATAAATTATTATTATTAAAACCACCTGAACCTAAAAAAACACAGTGCATTGTGGGGGATTGAACGATGGTGGATGGAGGCAGCTGAAGATACTGATCTGTGATCAGACACAGAGTTGAACTGAGTAGGCTCTGCAGCTGATTTCTGAAGAAAAATTAGTAAATTAATTTAATGAGGCGATCAGAGAGAGCTGGTCTTTATGAATCTATAAATGTCACGGACCTCTGACCAACGTCACGGATCTCTGACCAACGTCACGGACCTCTGACCAACGTCACGGATCTCTGACCAACGTCACGGACCTCTGACCAACGTCACACATCTCTGATCAACGTCACGGGCCTCTGACCAACGTCACGGGCCTCTGATCAACGTCACGGATCTCTGACCAACGTCACGGGCCTCTGATCAACGTCATACATCTCTGACCAACGTCACGGACCTCTGACCAACGTCACGGATCTCTGACCAACGTCACGGACCTCTGACCAACGTCACGGACCTCTGACCAACGTCACGGACCTCTGATCAACGTCACGCATCTCTGACCAACGTCACGCATCTCTGACCAACGTCACGGACCTCTGATCAACGTCACGCATCTCTGACCAACGTCACGGACCTCTGATCAACGTCACGGGCCTCTGACCAACGTCACGGACCTCTGACCAACGTCACGGACCTCTGACCAACGTCACCCATCTCTGACCAACGTCACCCATCTCTGACCAACATCACGGACCTCTGATCAACGTCACGGACCTCTGATCAACGTCACGGACCTCTGACCAACGTCACCCATCTCTGACCAACGTCACGGACCTCTGACCAACGTCACAGATCTCTGACCAACGTCACGGACCTCTGACCAACGTCACGGACCTCTGATCAACGTCACGGACCTCTGACCAATGTCACCCATCTCTGACCAACGTCACGGACCTCTGACCAACGTCACGGACCTCTGACCAACATCACGGATCTCTGACCAACGTCACGGACCTCTGACCAACGTCACGGACCTCTGATCAACGTCACGGACCTCTGATCAACGTCACGGACCTCTGACCAACGTCACGGACCTCTGACCAACGTCACGGATCTCTGACCAACGTCACGGACCTCTGACCAACGTCACGGACCTCTGACCAACGTCACGGACCTCTGATCAACGTCACGGACCTCTGACCAACGTCACGGACCTCTGACCAACGTCACGGACCTCTGATCAACGTCACGGATCTCTGACCAACGTCACGGATCTCTGACCAACGTCACGGATCTCTGACCAACGTCACGCATCTCTGACCAACGTCACGCATCTCTGACCAACGTCACGCATCTCTGACCAACGTCACGCATCTCTGATCAACGTCACGCATCTCTGATCAACGTCACGCATCTCTGATCAACGTCACGCATCTCTGATCAACGTCACGGACCTCTGACCAACGTCACGGACCTCTGACCAACGTCACGGACCTCTGATCAACGTCACGGACCTCTGATCAACGTCACGGATCTCTGATCAACGTCACGGATCTCTGATCAACGTCACGGGCCTCTGACCAACGTCACGGACCTCTGACCAACGTCACGGACCTCTGACCAACGTCACCCATCTCTGACCAACGTCACCCATCTCTGACCAACGTCACGGGCCTCTGACCAACGTCACGCATCTCTGACCAACGTCACGGACCTCTGACCAACGTCACGGACCTCTGACCAACGTCACGGATCTCTGACCAACGTCACGGACCTCTGATCAACGTCACGCATCTCTGACCAACGTCACGGACCTCTGACCAACGTCACGGGCCTCTGACCAACGTCACGGATCTCTGACCAACGTCACGGACCTCTGATCAACGTCACGGACCTCTGACCAACGTCACGGACCTCTGACCAACGTCACGGACCTCTGACCAACGTCACGGACCTCTGATCAACGTCACGCATCTCTGACCAACGTCACGGGCCTCTGACCAACGTCACGGACCTCTGATCAACGTCACGGACCTCTGATCAACATCACGCATCTCTGACCAACGTCACGCATCTCTGACCAACGTCACGGACCTCTAACCCTGTGGCAATGTGCAACTTTTACCCAGTCAAAATAAAATAAATAAATAAATAAATAAAGCAAATAAATCGCCCATCGTCGATTCTGGGACTGACGATGGGCGATTTATTTGCCCAGGTGACATGTTGACATTTTTGTGGGCGGAGCAATGTAAACAAAACTCAAAAGTCCAAAAATGGAGGAACTAGTTATCAAAAACACAGTCTCCTGTCTGGGATTAATGTGACTTTAAACCAGCTGCTTGTTCAGACCTACAGGTGGCAGCAAAGTACTCAAACATCTAGAGTTCAGCCTCCTGCTGAGGAGGCTAAGCTAACGATGCTAAGCTAACAGCCTCCTGCTGAGGATGCTAAGCTAACACAGAGCTATCAGCTGCTGCTCCGTCACCAGATCACTCAGAGAGACTTCAACCTGCAGCAGAGAGTTATTTAATAGAAGCTTGATGTTTACTGAAGGAGGTCTTCTGATTCTGATTTCTATGTGAGCTGAGTCTTTAGGCTTCCACAAAGCATGATTATTAATTAGGAAAACAAAAACACTCCTAAAAACGATGAAAAAACGTCAGATCAGATCATCCAACCCCATACAGGTCTACTTCCTGTTTCTAGAGACTATGCCCACTTTGAGTGATGTCATGTGGCCGTGGTCTTTCTGTAGATAAATAACTGATAGAACATTCTCCTTCAGGTTAGTTTTACTGGTGGAACACGACACACACCTTCTAGAAAGTTGTCTGATCAATTCATCTAATATTTTCCCAGAAGTCTTGGGGATCATCAGGATGTTTTTTAGTCAACGTGAGATCTTTGTATCTTTTATTTCCTTGTTGTACCATGACCTCTAACCTCGATCATGTGAGACCTGCAGGGCTTTAGATGTTGTTCTGGGTTCTTTAGTTGTTGAATTGTGAATTCAAAGCATGTTTTACTTTTTGAGATCTTAAGACTACGTCATGTTTCCAGACTTCTACAGGTGTAGCGGTCATCAGGCCTGGTTGTCAGTGAGATTAGTTTGATTATCTAAGTGTCCTGTCCTTCTTGCTTGAGAAAAGCTCCGCCCCTTCACCTACTGGTGCCTCACCTTGTGAACACTCTTTGGGTTCTCCAACCAGGCGTAGTACATCTCCTCCACGTAGTTGGAGCTCGTCCCATTCAGGAACGGCTCTGAGGCCACAGGTGTCGAGTAACACCTGATTGGCTGAAACGTCCTATTGCTGCCCGTAGAGGCTACTGTAATTGGCCGCTGCTGGCCAACAGTCTGAGCTGCCTGCGAGGCGGTGAGCGGACGCAAGCGCGCCGCACAAGTCCTTAAACGATGCATGAGCAGTCCTTAAAGTGTCACACACGCTGGTGGTGAGTCCGACAGGCCGGACGTCCTCGTCCTCACGGAGCAGCAGGAAATAAAATCCACACGGGTCAGTCCCAGGTCAGGAAGGGCCGATCAAAGGTCCACTGGGAGGAGACACTGTGTTAGACAGGAAGAGAAACCACCAGAGTTAATACTGAAAATACAACAAACTGTAAGTCCACCCACTCACACATTCACCCTCACATACAGAAGGCGGTGAGCTACACTGTAGTCCCAGCTTTCCTGGAGCAGACAGAGGAGACACCAACCAGACACCAGGTACCACCAGACCCTCTGACCACCACCAACAGGGACTGTGGGTGAAGCCCGATGATACAATGACAAAGAGACCCAGTGGGGGCGGGGTTCGACTCGATGACCCCCTGTAAAGTCCACACACTTGTTGCTAAACCCGAGGCAGGAAAGAAGCTAAAAGTACTTTTTGATCTTGGTCAGTTAAATAAACAACTAAGGTTCCTGTTTTCCTGTTTTAGTCAAAGCTGAGACAGGAGCCACAGCAGAGGGACTAAGAGGCTCCAGAGCCACAGGTTGCAGACCCCTGGTCTAAACAGGATATTTTAGAACAGCACCACGGTGGCAGCTTGTTTCAGCAGCTACGTTTTGTTAAAGCCATACTCAGTAGCCAGGTAAGCAAACGAGGTCTCGCTTGCTAGTTCACAGAAACACGACTCTGTGCGCTCACCCCTCCCGTCAGGTAAAATCCATACGCCAGCCTCCCCCCCGGGACGGGACCCCGTTTTGCGACGATAACAAAGCAGAGTCTAACTTCACTGTTCCCCCAGCTTTTCCTCTTTTCACCTCCAAACGTTTTTAGTTTTCTGCTGCTGAAAAGGTGTTTTTTGGGGGGACTCTGGTATTTTTATCTTAAAATGGAAGCTCTAACCGACAGCTAATTCGCTAATTCTGTCCTCCTTTCACTTCCGGGATGTTCAGACGGAAAATGTGTCCGGGTGGATTAATGCCAATCCAAGCAGTGCGGAAATGCGGCAGACAGACAGCTGGATTGTCCAATCCTATTTTAGTTTGGACATTTTTCTGATTGAAGGTCAGTAATTTAGTTGTTCTGGTCTGAATCCTGTGGTGCCTGGAGTTTTTTTGCTGACACTTTTTCTACTTTTTGGCCGCTGGTTATAATGCTCGAGTCATGGATGTAGATCAGGAGCAAAGAGGAGAGAGAGGAAGTTTCAACCATCACTAACGGGGAACCGGAGATCTCTCCTGGATCAGATGGACCAGCTTGAAGCTCTGATGAGGATCCATCATGTGTTTCACTGAGACCTGGTTCAGGATCAGATCCAGACTCCAGTGTCTCTCTGCCCGGCTTTCAGACCAGACCAGCAGACAGAGATTAGAAGAGGAGCAGAAAAAGCAGAGGAGGTGGATTATCAGCTGGTGGAGTCCAGGACCTGCTGCTGTGGAAGATCATCTCTGTAGACCAGATCCTGAACTGAGATCTTCATTCAACAACAGAGTCTTCAGTCAGAGGTCCTTCAGATCTGCTGCAGCAAGAAGATCCTTCCTGTCCATCACAGACCACTAGAAGATCCTTCCTGTCCATCACAGACCACTAGAAGATCCTTCCTGTCCATCACAGACCACTAGAAGATCCTTCCTGTCCATCACAGACCACTAGAAGGTCTTTCCTGTCCATCACAGACCACTAGAAGATCCTTCCTGTCAATCACAGACCACTAGAAGACCCTTCCTGTCCATCAGACCACTAGAAGGTCCTTCCTGTCATCACAGACCACTAGAAGATCCTTACTGTCCATCACAGACCACTAGAAGATCCTTCCTGTCCATCACAGACCACTAGAAGATCCTGTCCACAGCTAGACCATCCTGCAGTGACTTAATGAAGAAACTTAAAGGAGTTACTGGAACACCTATTTTCCCTCTGGACTTAAAAGGTTCTCCTGGTGACTTGGTGCCACATCAGAACCTCTGGGGACTAGAAGGGTCAGGACTGTTCTGCTGGCAAAGCCCAGCAACTCCAGGTGGATGGTTTTGGCTGATCAGCGCCTCCAGAGTAGCATTAGTTTTGAGTGAACAAACATAAACGCTGATTTTAAACCCTTCTTCGTTCGGTCCAGGCCCCAGATCCCTGACCCTGGTGTCAGTCCAGCAGTAGGGACCTGCTCCCTGCTGTTTCCGGACCTCGGTCCGGAAGGAGTCCCTGTGTTGTGACCTTGTTATGGGGCGCTGCTCCCTATCTGGACCGGCCTGCCCACCGGGCATTTTGATTGGCTGCTTGCACAAAAACCCGCCCACAGATGATCCTTTAACCTTCGCTATTGGCCACTCGAGCTGTCAGTCACTTTGTCCTTTCACGAGTCATGAGTTCCCTTAAATTACGAACTCTTTACCAAAACACCGTGAAATGAGCCAACATGGCTGTTATTATGTTTAAAAGTAGTTCCGACAACAAGAAGGCTGAGAGATATTATTCCGCGGAGACGATAGCTGTACAGCTAGCGCGTGGAGTTATATAATTAGCCAGTTAGCTCCACAGATAAACTGAATGTAGTTACAATAAGCTACAGGGTTAACTAATGCGTAGCTACGTGGAGCGACTCGGCTCCGGGGGTTGTGTGGAGCAAGGCTGTTCGTAATTTAACGGGCGACCTCGCGCTCCCGTCAGATAACCTGGTTGTTAGCTTTCACGAGGCTAGCCCAACATGCTAACAGGTGTTGGTCAAAAACATCGCTTCGGCTTCAACTACGATCCGCCCCCGCGGCGTAAATGGCATCCGACCGCCTCTGAGCGGACACACCGGCGGCACACGGCTCGGTCCGGGTCGGTTACTCACCTCCAGAAGCGTCTCAGCGGCTCGGTATCCCGGATGCCCTTCGCCTCTCCCGGTAAAACGGTGACAGCTCCGGGAGCGGACCCGCGGTGACGTCATTACGCACGGAAGGAGGGGCGGGGTCTCACAGTTCAAAGTTTATATAGAATAGGCTTTTTTTTTTTTGTTCCTCTTTATTGCCAAAAAGTTTCCATTACAGTGGCAAAATTCAAATACTGGCAAATAACATGCCTGCGAATACAACAACACAGACGAAATAGCAAAATAAATAACTAAAATGAAGTGAAATAGGCAGATGAACTGCGCCTCGCCTGGACAACACACGAGAGCAGGCGGACGCAGCAGGGGGCGTGGCCAAAAGTCTGCTTTTAAGTCGGACAGATTTTCTTAAATGTAGCTCGTAGTGATGATAAGGATGAAGATATCGCGTTAATGTCCGTAATAGCAGATGACTTTCCTTTTTTCCAAAATCTTTATTTGAAGTTCAAAGTTTTTCAAAACAAATTCAAGAGTGAACAAGTATCAACAACACTAAAGTAAACAAAACTAGAAAAGCTGCATTTCTTGCAAAAATGCAAAGTTTGAATGCATTTAATGCTGAATGAGCAGTGTTGGGCAAGTTACTTCAAAACTGTAATGCATTACTTGTTACTGTCATTTTAAAGTAATCCCTTACATTACAATATTATTTATTTATTTATTTATTACTATTTATTCATCCATCATTAATCATCCATCCATCATCCATCATCCATCCGTCATTATCCATCCATCCATCATTTATTCATCCATCATTAATCATCCATCCATCATCCATCCATCATCCATCCATCCATCCATCCATCATCCATCCATCATCCATCCATCCATCATCCATCCATCCATCCATCCATCATCCATCCATCCATCCATCATCCAACCATCATCCATCCATCCATCATCCATCCATCATCCATCCATCCATCCATCCGTCATTATCCATCCATCCATCCGTCATTATCCATCCATCCATCATTTATTCATCCATCCATCATTTATCATCCATCAATCATTAATCATCCATCCATCCATCATTTATTCATCCATCATTAATCATCCATCCATCATCCATCTGTATATTAACCCATTCATCCATCCTTTATCATCCATCCATCATTTATTCATCCATCCATCATTTATTCATCCATCCATCCATCATTTATTCATCCATCCATCCATCCATCCATCATGTATTCATCCATCCATCTAACCATATTTTAATCTATCATATCTACATACAGTATATTTAAATCTATACACACACACACAGTATATATATACCTGAGGCAGCTTGTGCTCATGGGGAGTTCCTATTCATAGTTTGACTCCTACCTCCACCTGTGAGCTTCGATCTCCTCCACTTCTCTGCTCACTGCAGGAGGGAGGAGGACATACGGAGCTTTGACAACATGCCTTAAAGATGGAAACAGAATGTTTTGGTTAATCAGCTGGTCTATATGTACACATATAAATAAATGCATAAAGGAGGTAAAGCAGGTATATTATTACCTTTAGGCCCCATTGGGAAGCCTTATGCTGCACAGACAGAGCCTGAAGCTTCTCCACTGTTTCTCTGCACCAACATGCTCATCAGAGGTCAAACGGTGGACAGGAGGTGTGTCCTAGCTGCAGGAAACGGTAACCATCTCCTGTCCAGAACAGCAGCATCCAGGTGTTTCAGAGTCATTTTCTGCTGAGGTTGTAGCGTCTCAGCTGTCAAGTCACAAGACTCACAGGAGAAGGGGAGTTCCTGCACAGACACAATGTAAACAAGATGTAAGCACTCATCTGAACAGGACATGAATGGACAACCTTTTAAACACATAATCCATCTAAACCTCTGCTAAATAGAGGAACATTGTCCTACCTCCTGTCTGCTGTGACATCACTGGACTCTGGAAGGAGGTGGAGCAGTCTGAAGGATCCAGGAGAGATGGTTTCTGCAGCTGTGCTGGTGAGGACTAGGGCAGCATGGTGATGATCTCAGGGTTAGCGTGGTGGGTAGAGGATGGTCTGGGACAGCAGGTGGAGGTCTTTGGTCTCTGTGGTCCATTGCTGATGACTTGTGTTCGTGAAGATGGTGTTGAGATGTTGCTGGTTGTGCTGAAGGAGATGAAAGGAGCCAGAAGAAGATTCCTCCTGCCTTAAAATAAAGTGTCCCCAAAAAATGTGTTTACAGTGAGACAGCATGGTGGTGATCTCAGGACTGATCAGCAGGTCAAGTGATGGTTGACAGGTGCTGTCTCATCTGGGATGGCAGGTTGTAGAACATCAGTCTCTATGTGGTCTGTGGTCCAGACCTGATCAGTCTGGTTCTGAGATGTTGTTGGTGGTGTTGATGGTGGTGAAAGGAGCCACAAGAAGATTCCTCAAACAAAAACAAAACAACCCCCCTCCCCCTCCCCCTCTCCCTCCCCCTCCCTATTGTGAGGTCCTACAGTAAATTTGAGCTGCTTTGTTTGAGCTGCAGCAGACGTTTGGCCTGAGCACTTACCAAACCCTCAATCCACCCACCCAGGTAAATGCTCAGGTCAAAAAGTGTTCATAAAAATTATCTTGTGTGCAACTATAATTATCTGTTAAATATTTATATGAAAAAATGTTTATCTGAATAAGTGATCTGTAAAATGTATCCTGTAAAAAATGATTAGTAATAAACAAGGAGATCTAAAAACTTCAATAATTAAAAAACATATTCAACATGATTCTGTGTTAATGATTCACAACCAGTGTTCATGATTCCAGAAACCACTCAGATTGTTATACAAGTTCTCATCATTAAAGGTTAATATCAACATTATCAACAATACATTCAGAATCAACCATGTCTCATGATCTTTGAACTCACCAGACCTCTTCATGATTGGCTGGAGGACAGCACACAGAACACAGGGTTGTGGTAACTATAATACGTTCTCATCACACCAGCATGGAGGCTCCTCTGTGGCTGGGAACAAAAGACCAGATCAAGCAGTGTGTTCTTGTCTGTGGTGGCTGAAGTGATCAGCTGTGTGTACCCCTTGGACTGAAACAGCTCCAGAATCTGCTTCCTTCCACCGACTAACTGGTTCTCATTAAAGTCTCCACACACAATGACTGGCTGCCAGTCCATCAGCTCCAGTGAGTATAAAAGGCTTACCAGGTTCTCCAGGAACGCTGTCAGACTGTAGTCAGGAGGTCTGTACACAACAGCAATCAGAGCAGGGAACGGAGCCTCTACCTTCAAAACCAAAAACTCCAGATCAGTCACATTATGGACATACTGCATCTCACGGACCTGAAGATGGTTCTTCACATAAACAGCAACTCCACCACCACTCTTACTGGCCATGTCAGGAAACCTGGTGTAGGACAAATGTCTGTTACGTTTGAACATGGTGTAGCCGTCCAGCTGAAGACTTTCTGCAACAAAAGAGCCCTGCAGGTGAGTTTCAGTGAGACACAAGACATCTGCTAGACACAGCTCATGGTGACTCCTGATGTCGTCGACGTGAGACGGTAAACCCTCTGTGTTGTGGTGTACTATGGTCAGAGTGTCAGGTCTGGAGACAGTTTCTCTTACCAGAAGAAGAGGCATCATCTGATCCACACTGGCCTGTCTCATGCTGTGAAGGGATGCAGTCACTTCAGGGTTAGAGTAGATCTTTGACTCATCCAGGTCCAGTAGATAGAGTCCTGTGAGAGATGTGACCCTGCTGAGAGCTACATAAGCCATACCTGACTCAAAGATGCCTTTAAGAGACACAACAGATGCTTGCGTTGTGAGACCCTGGGTTTTGTGTACAGTGCATGAGAAAGCCAGCTTAACAGGAAACTGTCTGCGTACACCACCTCTCTGCTTCAGGTTGTCCTCTGCTCTCTCGATGTAAACCACATCATCAGACCCTGAAGCTCCACTGCGGTTGTTCCTGACAGAAGACTGGTTATCCATTCTGAGACCTAGTTTAACAATGTGCTGCTGGTCACTTTCAGAACTTACCACTCTAATCAGCTTACCAAAAGCACCGTTAACAAGGCCTTCTTGGATGTTAATGTTCCTTGTCAGCATCACACGAGCTCCTTCAGCCACTTTCAGACAGTCAGCTAGACACCACGGGGGGGGGGGGGGGGGGGG
>SSNR01000544.1:186449-205078 GCA_006937965.1 Callopanchax toddi
GGGGGGGGGGGGGGGGGGGGGGGGGTGCTGCTGTCAGAACTGTCTGAGCTCAATAATAATAATAATTTATCCTTTATTGATCCCCTTGGGGAAATTCATCTCTGCATTTGACCCATCCTCACTGTTCCAGGAGCAGAATAAAGTTATCAGATGAATTTGGTCCAATCAAACATTTTTAACACTAAAACACATGAATCTGTCAGGACTGCAGCTGTTTTCTGAGGCTCACTCTGTTTTAATAGTTTTACTGTAGAAACCTTCTCATCTCCTGACAGTAAAGGATTACATTTAGTTTACAGGTGACCTGATTAAAGCATCATATCTCTTTTTTACCATCAAATCACTTCAAACGGATTTTTTTCACCTGTCAAAAAGTGACTGTAGCATCCAGTTGATCTGTAATGGATTCAATCTGCCTTATTTCATTCTCCATGTTACATCATGCAGGGCTCTGTCATGTTTTTAGTAGTAAAACTTTTGGGTGTATTTAAACATTAGTAATAAAGGACGACCTGATAAAGTCACTGACAGATCAATGTGTTTTTAGTGTTTGATTTGTTACATTTTAAGTCATCAGTTATGCTGAGAAACACAGCTGTGACGTGCGCTCTCATTATGACGACGTGCGTGAGCAGCGGCTCCTCAGCGGTCTGACAGCTGATCAGAATAACGGGACCTTCAGTCAAAGAGAGGAGACACTGGAGACAAAACCCAGTGAGCCTCTCAGACCGTTAAAACCAGTGATGCTGAGGGGGTTACTCCCACTTTTTTTTTCTTTTTTGCCAAATGTGCGTCACACAGGAACAAAGCGACATGATGACGACCCAACCCAGTGTCCGTGATCTGGTTTTATGGACCGGTCAGATCCAAGTATGAATTAAAAATGTCAGGACTGTTTCTGCTCCACCAGGAAACAGAGCCAGTCCAGGACTGGTTCTCCTGACCGGTGGCAGCGGGGCCGCGACCGCTTGTCTCCCCCTCCTCCTCCTCGCTGGACCAAGTCGAACCACTGACCAGGTTCGGGTCGGGGGAGGAGGCGTGCCGGTGCCGAGCGGGCCGCGGCGTCTCCCCAGAGCGCACACCCTGGACCAGGTCCAAGTCTTGGACTTGCTGCGCGGTCTGACTCAAACAGAACCGGAGTCTGCCATTTGGTGATGGCTGGCACAGACGCGCGATAATGGAATATTATTAGCGGATAATAATTAGTTTTCAAAAAATATTTTTAAACCAACAGGTGAATTTGAATAATTTCCCGCGGCACACCTGACGATCTCTCACGGCGCACTAATGTGCCGCGGAACAGCGGTTGAAAACCACTGAGCTAGATCACCTGGCCCGCCTTTCAAAGGTCTGTGCTGTTTTTCCATTCTGCCACTCCGTGGGTCCTTCTGGAAGTCATCTGCATCAATTGTGATGATGTCACCATGCAGTCGTTCCAGTGTTGCTGAGTTGTGAGCTTCCACTTTCTTGTTGGTTGCAAAAATGTGCAGCACATCAGCAGGACAAAGTTCTGGTTCAGTGATGGTGTGAGACAACAAATCTCTGTCAGCTGGAGAGAGCTCGTCTGTCTTTTCCTTCACTCGGATCCTGTTCAGCATCTCAGCAAAGGCAACATCATCTTTCTGACGCATGATCTCAGTCAGAGTGACCATCTGGAAATGTTGATGCCAAAGGTCAAGTTCTGTTGGTCGAACACGCAGAGAGGCTTGGACTGTCGAACTGGTGGCAGCTGATAAAAGTCTCCAACAGCTAAAACTGACACTGACAGAAGCGAGTGGCTGAGCAGGAGAAAGCAGCAGGTCTCTGAACAAAGCTTCAACACGCTTATCAAACATTCTCATGGTGGTCACTGGATTAGATCTTAGGATTTCACACTTCTCTGACCAGTCGAGCTCATGAAAATCAACCTGTTCACCCTGTTGTCTCTTTATGTTTGTGACGACTTCAGGCCATCTCATCTCAGCAGCTGAAAATGTGCAGAAAAAAGTAGGAGTTCCGAGTTGTCGTATCATAGCAAACAGGTCTTTGGTGGTTTTCTGCCAGTATGCTGGAGTACCTCTTAGTGGTTGCATGAACCTGATTGCATCTCTGTTCCTCACCAGTCTCTGAACCTCGTGTTTATCTTGTAACATTCTAGAAGTGATTCTCCTTCCATCTCTGGTCAAAGTTTTGCCTTTCCTTAACTGGATGGTCATGCTGGAATTAGCCAGGTGGATCTCAGTCACAAACTGTGCAAAAAACAAGTAGTTTGGATCTCTGGCAAAACGATCATCCACGTTGAAAAGCCTTGACTTGAAATAATTGCTTGGTGTAACTTTAATGAGCCTAGTTTCATCCAGAGTATTTTGTCCTGTTGGGAAAGCCACTGGAAATGACATTGCTTCTAGTTTAGGGGTTCTGAAGAAGCTAACAGGGCTGTTTCGCTCAGCAGGGGCCAAACAGTACGTGTTGTCACTGTAACACAGAATCTCCTCTGAAATGTCTAACGGCTGAAGACACGATTCTAGAGCGAAACCTCCATTTGGTAGATCTGAGTCTCGTCCTTCATCATTCTGTTGTTCATCTGGTTCATCATTAAAACGCTTCTAAACTTTGAGCTTAGTGAAGATGATGAGCCAAAACCCTGTCTAGGATACCACATGAGGACAGGGAGGAGAGGACAGACAGGAGATGAGGACAGACAGGAGAGGACACTGCATGAGGACAGACAGGAGAGGACAGACAGGAGATGAGGACAGACAGGAGAGGACAGACAGGAGAGGACACTGCATGAGGACAGACAGGAGAGGACAGACAGGAGAAGACAGACAGGAGAGGACACTGCATGAGGACAGACAGGAGAGGACAGACAGGAGAGAAGAAAAACCCTTTTGTTTTTTATGCTTTCTTTTCTAATCTCAGGAAAAAAGGGTCAGAAGGAAATTTAAGAACGAATTAGATTTTATTATTTCATCATTCAGGTTTAGTGTGACCTGGGTGTTACATTGATATGAGTCCCTCGCCTAGATGTGTTCCCCCACCAGGTCGGCAGGGGGCGCTCGTTGTTAAATCGTCCTGTATCTGACACACAGCCACCAGGATCAGTTCCCTCTGTATAAAAGTGGAAAGTAAAACGGAAAATGATCAAAACTCATTATAAATCAAAGCAGTAACGTCTGAAAACCACTAGCTATGGGAGTCAGGTGTATTTAGCAGGAACGGTGAACTATCTTGTGACTTCTTGGTCTTTGGCTTCTGCTGATAAACACTCGCCCTCTTGTGGCGGTTTCCTGACATTACAACATTATTCATGTACAGAACGTTCTGTTGGACAAATGACACGAATGATCAAAGAATGTAATTAAATAAAATATATTAGAATTAACTTCAATGTTATTCGACCCTATGATCAACGTAGGAGCCAAAGTTACGCCCATACTTAGTGTGTTATGGTGGCGCAGTCAGGTGTTTGTTGTTATGCGTTTTCACATGAGGTGATTGCATGAAGGGGGCGTGGTTGCACACATTTAGGAGTACTGCACTCTCAACACACGTTGGCATGAAGTGGTTCTGTGTAAATGTTCTGTTGACCGTCATTTGACTGTCATTATTTTTAAAATAAATAACACAAGTCTACCAAGTCAGTATGGATTATTGAGACGGATCAAAATCACCTCAGCCGGCCAGCGGCTTCACAAGTGGATAGAAGTCGCTGCAATCAATTTATTACACATGAAATCACTCTAAATTTGAAAAGATCTTAAATTTTAAATAAAGTAGTAGATATTTGGAGGAGATATTATGATTTATTCAAACATTAGACACAATAAATTATCATCTTGTTTTAAGTTGGTTTTGGGTGAAGCTCACATTAAAAGACAGAAGAATCTCGTCATTGTATGATCTTTGGCTGGACAGCTGCTGCCCTCTTGTGGTGATTTAGTGACATTACAACAAACTTCAAAATAGTTCTTAAAACCACAGAGAAGTTGTTCAGTATTTTAGCACTGACGACAGCATATGGAAGTTTGTCGTCCTCTTGTGGCAATAAGGTGAAATAACAACATTGACACTTAAAGTAAAAAAAACTTGAAAAATAAACAGTAAATTAAAGAACACTAATGATCTCAGTTTAAACCATTATTCAACCATACTCAGGATATGTTAAAATACTGCACTTGTTAAAGAAACAGTTAAAAGTCAAACACCATGTTTACTTTTCAAGGTTTTTAACTAGAAGTGCTGTAAATAATGTTTGTTGTAATTTCACTTTATGGCCACAAGAGGGTGACAGCTGCCTTGTGCTGTCGTCAGTGCTAAAGTCACCTACCTCAGTTTGTTGTTCTACTTCATTTAAAATTAAAGATCTCAAATTTAAAGTGATTTAGTGTGTATTAAATTGAATATGAGGTGGAATAACATTGAAGTGAATCATAATATACATTATTCAAACATTACTGCCTTGATTTATAATGAGTTTTTATCATTTTCCGTTTTACTTTCCACTTTTACACAGGGGGAACTGATCCTGACGGCTGTGGGACAGCCAGTGATCTTCTGGGCTGTCTTCACAACCCTCTGAAGCCTCTCCCTGTCAGCCATGGTGCAGCTGCCGTACCAAGCGGTGATGCGGTAGGTCAGCAGGCTCTGGATGATGAGTGGTAGAAGGTCAGTAGCAGGCTGGAGTCCAGGTTGTGCTTCTTGAGGACCCTCAGGAGGTGCTGAGCCTTCTTGATGACCGCTGTGATGCTGTCTGTCCAGGAGAGGTCAGTAGAGATGAGCACACCCAGAAACCTGAATGTATGGACCCTCTCCACAGATTTCCCGTTGATGGACAGGGGTACTAGCTCGGTCCTGGTCCTCCTGAAGTCCACGATGATCTCTTTGGTTGTCTCTGTGTTTAAGGTCAGATTGTTCTGTGACACCAGGCTGACAGCTTCAGGACCTCCTCTCTGTCATCATCTTCATCGCCTTTTGAGACAAGTCCAACCACTGTGGTGTCATCAGCAAACTTTATTATGAGGTTGCTGTTGTGGTCTGGACTGCAGTCGTGGGTAGAGACAGTACAGGAGGGGGCTCAGCACTCAGGTGTTCAGTGTGCAGGTGGAGGAGAGGAGCGTCTGAGTCTCAGTCTGGAGGCGGTTGTGAGAAAGTTCTTTATCCAGTCGCACGTGAGAGGGTGGAGTCCGATGGAGACCAGTGATGAGAACGTCAGGAATAAAAGCTGAGCTGAAGTTCATAAAGAGCATCCGGACGTAGCTCTGCTGCTGCTGCAGAAACACAGAGCTGGGTGGGTTTTCTGATCCGTTTTTACTGATGAAGACATTTAGAACAAAGACTCTGTAAACATTTTAAATTCAAAGGTTATGGTTTAAATCTGGAACACTGAATATTTACCTACAAAAACCACTTCCAAAGACACCATCAGTCGTTTCTGATGGATATTTTTAGCTAAATCTGTTGATCAACTCATTCATTTACCATTCCTGATTAAAACAATCAAATATTAAACTATCCAGATTTCATCCCTTTAAAGGCCACTTTGATGCTACTTTTTAATTAACCAGATGTTCCACAATCCTCCTGCTGTTTTGGCTTCCCATTTTATTTTAGTTCTAGTGAAGTCCTAGTGAAGTTCTAGTAAAGTTCTAGTGAAATCCTAGTGAAGTTCTAGTGAAGTTCTAGTGAAGTCCTAGTGAAGTCCTAGTGAAGTCCTAGTGAAGTTCTAGTGAAGTCCTAGTGAAATTCTAGTAAAGTTCTAGTGAAATTCTAGTAAAGTTCTAGTGAAGTCCTAGTGAAATTCTAGTAAAGTTCTAGTGAAGTCCTAGTGAAATTCTAGTGAAGTCCTAGTGAAATTCTAGTAAAGTTCTAGTGAAGTCCTAGTGAAATTCTAGTGAAGTCCTAGTGAAGTCCTAGTGAAGTCCCAGTGAAGTCCTAGTGAAGTCCTAGTGAAGTCCCAGTGAAGTTCTAGTGAAGTTCTAGTGAAGTCCTAGTGAATTCCTAGTGAAGTCCTAGAGAAGTTCTAGTGAAGTTCTAGAGAAGTCCTAGAGAAGTTCTAGTGAAGTCCTAGTGAAGTCCCAGTGAAGTCCTAGTGAAGTCCTAGTGAAGTCCCAGTGAAGTTCTAGTGAAGTTCTAGTGAAGTCCTAGTGAAGTCCTAGTGAATTCCTAGTGAAGTTCTAGTGAAGTCCTAGAGAAGTTCTAGTGAAGTCCTAGTGAAGTTCTAGTGAAGTCCTAGAGAAGTTCTAGTGAAGTCCTAGAGAAGTCCTAGTGAAGTCCTAGAGAAGTCCTAGAGAAGTTCTAGTGAAGTCCTAGTGACGTTCTAGTGAAATCCTAGTGAATTCCTAGTGAAGTTCTAGTGAAGTCCTAGTGAAGTCCTAGTGAAATTCTAGTAAAGTTCTAGTGAAGTCCTAGTGAAATTCTAGTAAAGTTCTAGTGAAATTCTAGTAAAGTTCTAGTGAAGTCCTAGTGAAATTCTATTAAAGTTCTAGTGAAGTCCTAGTGAAATTCTAGTGAAATTCTAGTAAGGTTCTAGTGAAGTCCTAGTGAAATTCTAGTGAAGTCCTTGTGAAGTCCTAGTGAAGTCCTAGTGAAGTCCCAGTGAAGTCCTAGTGAAGTCCCAGTGAAGTCCTAGTGAAGTTCTAGTGAAGTCCTAGTGAATTCCTAGTGAAGTCCTAGAGAAGTCCTAGTGAAGTTCTAGTGAAGTCCTAGTGAAGTCCTAGTGAAGTTCTAGTGAAGTGCTAGTGAATTCCTAGTGAAGTCCTAGAGAAGTCCTAGTGAAGTCCTAGTGAAGTCCTAGTGAAGTCCTAGAGAAGTCCTAGAGAAGTCCTAGTGAAGTCCTAGTGAAGTCCTAGTGAAGTTCTAGTGAAGTTCTAGTGAAGTCCTAGTGAAGTCCTAGAGAAGTCCTAGTGAAGTCCTATAGAAGTCCTAGAGAAGTTCTAGTGAAGTCCTAGTGAAGTCCTAGTGAAGTTCTAGTGAAGTCCTAGTGAAGTTCTAGTGAAGTCCTTGTGAAGTCCTAGAGAAGTTCTAGTGAAGTCCTAGAGAAGTCCTAGAGAAGTTCTAGTGAAGTCCTAGAGAAGTCCTAGAGAAGTTCTAGTGAAGTCCTAGTGAAGTTCTAGTGAAGTCCTAGTGAAGTTCTAGTGAAGTCCTAGTGAAGTTCTAGTGAAGTCCTAGTGAAGTCCTAGTGAAGTTCTAGTGAAGTCCTAGTGAAGTCCTAGTGAAGTCCTAGTGAAGTCCTAGAGAAGTCCTAGAGAAGTTCTAGTGAAGTCCTAGAGAAGTCCTAGAGAAGTTCTAGTGAAGTCCTAGTGAAGTCCTAGTGAAGTTCTAGTGAAGTCCTAGTGAAGTTCTAGTGAAGTCCTTGTGAAGTCCTAGAGAAGTTCTAGTGAAGTCCTAGAGAAGTCCTAGAGAAGTTCTAGTGAAGTCCTAGTGAAGTTCTAGTGAAGTCCTAGTGAAGTTCTAGTGAAGTCCTAGTGAAGTTCTAGTGAAGTCCTAGTGAAGTTCTAGTGAAGTCCTAATGAAGTCCTAGTGAAGTTCTAGTGAAGTCCTAGTGAAGTTCTAGTGAAGTTCTAGTGAAGTCCTAGTGAAGTCCTAGTGAAGTTCTAGTGAAGTCCTAGTGAAGTTCTAGTGAAGTCCTAGTGAAGTTCTAGTGAAGTCCTAGAGAAGTTCTAGTGAAGTCCTAGAGAAGTTCTAGTGAAGTCCTAGTGAAGTCCTAGTGAAGTTCTAGTGAAGTCCTAGAGAAGTTCTAGTGAAGTCCTAGATAAGTTCTAGTGAAGTCCTAGATAAGTTCTAGTGAAGTCCTAGATAAGTTCTAGTGAAGTCCTAGTGAAGTCCTAGTGAAGTTCTAGTGAAGTCCTAGTGAAGTTCTAGTGAAGTCCTAGTGAAGTCCTAGTGAAGTCCTAGTGAAGTCCTAGTGAAGTTCTAGTGAAGTTCTAGTGAAGTCCTAGTGAAGTTCTAGTGAAGTCCTAGTGAAGTCCTAATGTTTTCCTAATTGTAGATATAGACCAGGGTGCTCATTTATAAAACTTGCTTACGCACAAAATGGGCCAAAAAGTTGCGTAGGTCACTTTTTACGCAAAATTTGGGATTTATAAAAGAAAACATAACGGAAAAATGTGCGCAACTCTAAGCAAACTTTAGACCTTGCGTAAGCACATGTTGGAGACGTGAAACCAGTCAGAGCAGCTGGTGAGATGAAAAATGTTGAATTTATGACACAGTTAAAGACTGTAGACCCTCACGCACACAGAACCAACAATCCGTCTCTAAAAAGAATAAAAATTAAAATCTGTCTGATTTATTATAATATCCATTCTGTTCATCCAGTGGTCTTCAGATTATAGAACAGCTGCTCTGATTGGAGCATTAACTGTGATTTCTGAGACTCAGGAATCCTGCAGGGACACTTGTGCGTAATGCGCTGGATGAGCTGCAGCTCAGCCAGTAGGCAGACTCCGGATGAACGGGAGAGAGTTTTTAGAGATTTCTAGATAATGACTGGACCATCGATCAGCTGATAGATTCATTAGAGCATCCTATGGATCAACTGGGTCCAGTAGATCAACAGAACCATCGGAACCAGTAAAACCCGGTGTCACCGGCCGTTCTCAGGTTTCAACCAGCGATTGATCCAACAGGTTGACTGTTTGATAAGATGAACAACATGACGTGTCTTCTCCTTTGGATTAAATTAAATGTTGTCAGTAAACGTTTCTCTGAGATCTCAGATCTACACCATCTCTCTGTCAGTCTGACAGTCAGACTGACTCTCTGCACTTCGTGTCTCTGACCCGTCAACATTTCACCTCCTAATCAAACATTTTCCCGTCCATCCACCACAAGCACCTCGAGTTTCAGCCTCTGTGAAATCACGTTTTCTAAACCTCTCTGTTGTCACGATTTACTGTTAAAAGCCAGAAACCCACCGGCTTATGCAGATGTAATTATTCATGAGGTCATTGACCGTATATGTCAGAATGTGGTGTGTAGGAGGAGGGTTCTGACCCAACAACAGCTGAGACCAGTTCTAGGTCTGACATCGATTTATAAAGCAGAACAGTGGATCTGTGCGTCCGCAGGGTTTTATAAATCGGAAATGGAATTTGCGTACCTGAAATTTTTTGGCTGAGCTTAAGCAAGTTTTAGTCAGGATTCTACGTGAAGTTTTATAAATGAGCACCCTGGTCACTTCAGCTCAGATGGTTTTATTCTAACGGTTAATTCACAAACATACGTCTTCACTGATTCTAATCAAACAAAATCAGTTTAAATAAACTTTATTAAACTGACTGAAGCTGAAGGACATCTCAATGCATCACTGTTGCTATGGCGACCTGAAATGGTCCTATGTTTCCCTGGGTCAGAAATCAGACCTTGATGCTTCCTCAGAGTAACTTGGTTTAATGTTTGAAATCATAAGTCAGTCAGAGTGAACTTGTTTCCATCAGTCACACAAACAGGTTGATACTAAAATAAAAATACATGAACGCCTCAGGATTACCACAGACAGAACGACAGCTGCAAAAACGTTTCATCCTATATAAAATCATTCATTAAATAGAAAGGGCCATGGTGACATCATACTGTCCTCGTCCACCTCTGGTTCTAGACAGGTTCATCATATGTGTAAAAGCATAGAAGAGTCATTATGCCCTGAGTTTTACCTCTCAGGCTGCCACAAACTCCCAGATCAGGTGCAGGTTAAAGTCTCCAACACAGAGCGAATACTGACACCTCAACCTGGTGATCGGCCCGAAAACCAACTATGTCTAGTCCTCTCAGTTAGTCAGGGATTAACAGCACTTATTAACTTACTGCTGAAAACCGTACATCTTTATAATAACCTTTAATAATAAACTGAAACCTCCTCAGGCTGGGAGTGTTCTCCCTGCCTGGAAGACAAAACTCTGGGCTTGAAACCGTTTCATACCTAGTGAGTGTCCACAGCGTTGGTCACCCCAGACACAAACCTGAAGACCGGTCTGAGGAGTTCATCAGGTTTGAAAGAAATCTCCCGTTTGGACTCAAACCAACAGAGCAGCAGGACGTGTGTGTGTGTGTGTGTGTGTGTGTCCAGATACCAAACCTGTGACCTCACACACACGTTTGCTCTAAGGAGTTCACGAGGTACATACTGAATAAGTGACGACTCGGCACTCTGTCAGCTGTTACTACGCTAAATCTAAAGTCTGAGTTACAGACGTGTTGGATTAGACATATCAATCTGTCTGAGGTCCAGGTTGATTGTGTGTTGCCATGGTAACCACGTCTGTGTGATACGCTCAGACAGGAGCGGATGGGGCTGACTCGGGTGAATGTCCACGTCTCTACAGCGTTTAGTGAAGGAGACACGAGGACAGACGCTGGTGAAGCCAATGGAGGCTGGAGGGGAACTCTCTGCCTTCTGGAGGGATTTTAGGTTCTATCAAAAAGACCAACACACGGGGTTAAAGGTAACTAAAATGATGTGCATTTTGTTTAGACAATCAAAACAGTAAAGGAATAAAATGAGTTGGTTTCCTAAAGTTCTGGGACCCCTCTGTCAGCGTGATCTAATCAGCAGCAGCTGGAGAAAATCCCAACTGGACTCAACCATAACAGATATCCTAAAGCTGCCCGACTGCGTTACAGTCCCACGTCTTCTGAGTCATTTCAACAATAAACGAGGTTTCCAGGTCAAACAGCTCAAAGTCTCAGGGAGATTCAAGGAACCCCTTAATTTGAATGGGACAGGTTGAGGGTGTAACACTTTCTCTGAATCAGATGAAATGAAGTGCAAACAGTGTGACCTCTACTGGATGGAAATGGAACACATCTGCCTGGTTAGGGACTACTTTCTGTGGTGGATGAATGTTGCTGGACTGGAGATGCTTCCAGGTTTGACACTGAGTTGGTTTGAGTCTCAGCAGGAGACTCTGGGTGAGAATATGGTTTCTTCTTCATCCTTTGGGTGGATGGGGCGTACCGATTAGCATGAAAACCATGAAATGGCACACGGACCGCCTGAACACGGAGTTCTCGCGTTTCTGTGCAAAAACACCAAATCAAAACAACACCAATGCAGATCAAACAATGTCCTCCCTCTAAAACAGTGCAGATTCAGGTTCAGTCCGCTCGCGTTTGGTTTCCTGGTGGAGTAAAAATCCCTGCTTTAAAGAGTTCAGGTCCGACGAGTCTCAGGATCCAGGTCCTTTGAGGTGAAGCTGAATGAAACGTGCACACACTCCACTCAGACGGCGCTCTTGCATACCTCAGTTTTACAATTCTGTGAGAGCAGGTGGGGCGGGGCAGGGTGGTGCAGAGGGTGAAAACCAAACGCACCCTCACTCAGCCACCTGGGGTGCGTTACATTCCTATGACTGGACTGAGCAGAAGTGTCAGTGCTTTCATTCAGAAACAGAAAAAAAGAAAGGCTTCGACCTCTGACCCTGTTAAACAGCCAATCAGAGTGAAGGTGGTGTAAGGGTCACCAGGGTCGTTATTTATCTACAGTAAAGACCACACCCACTGGTGACATCACTCACAGCGGGCAGAGCCTCTAGAAACAGGAAGTAGTCCTCTGACAGGAGCAGTACTCGTGGCTAGTCGGAGTGGGAGAGACGCTGCTGCAGATTGGTGACAAATCAGTGGCTAATTATCAGCTAATTAAAACAACCTTTAATCAAAAAGGCTCCTCTGATGCGTTCAAACACTATATTAGCTGTTAGCTAACCTCTACAGTTATAACGCTGTATTAGCTGTTAGCTTACCTCTACAGTTATAACGCTATATTAGCTGTTAGCTAACCTCTACAGTTAGAACACTATATTAGCTGCTAGCTTACCTCTACAGTTATAACGCTGTATTAGCAGTTAGCTTACCTCTACAGTTATAATGTAATATTAGCGGTCAGCTAACCTCTACAGTTTACCAGGAGACTGTTTCACCTGAACAGCGTCTGAATCCCACGCTGCACCAGCATCAACTAAACGGTCTCATGCTAAATAGTAGCTAATAATATCAACCAATCAATCAAAACTTTTTTTAACCAGGAATTTTCCTCATTGAGATTCTAAATCTCATTCTAAATTCTGTGGAATGAACTTAACAGGGAAATGAAACAAGCAAAATCACTACATATATTTAAAATATGCATCAAATCTAGTTTAATATGTAAATATCAGAATGTAAAATAACTGTGTTTTTATTTGTTTTTGATCAAATGTGAAAATTAGAGCAGGATGGTGTTGCATCTGTGTGTCTGAAAACTCAAAGTAAGAATGTATTTTATTTTTGTGACAAAAGGGGCAGAAATTATAAGATTATTTCTTCTATCTGTTCCTTTTCATTCTAATTTAATGTAATGTACATTTTGATTTATTTTTTATTTTTTGAATGAAATAAACCTTTTTAAATAAATAAATAAAATAAATAAATCTCTTCCTCAAGCGTCCTGGCCAAGATCAGCAGCGAGACATGTTTCCAGACACATCATAGATCCACAGTAACAGGTAACAATGAACAGTCCTAGTGAAGTCCTAGTGAAGTTCTAGAGAAGTCCAAGTAAAGTCCTAGTGAAGTCCTAGTGAAGTCCTTGTGAAGTCCTAGAGAAGTCCTAGTGAACTTCTAGTAAAGTCCTAGAGAAGTCCTAGTAAAGTTCTAGTGAAGTCCTAGTGAAGTTCTAGTGAAGTCCTAGTGAAGTCCTAGAGAAGCTCTAGTGAAGTCCTAGTGAAGTCCTAGTGAAGTTCTAGTGAAGTCCTAGAGAAGTCCTAGTGAAGTCCTAGTGAAGTCCTAGTGAAGTCCTAGAGAAGCTCTAGTGAAGTCCTAGTGAAGTCCTAGTGAAGTTCTAGTGAAGTCCTAGAGAAGTCCTAGTGAAGTCCTAGTGAAGTTCTAGTGAAGTTCTAGTGAAGTCCTAGTGGAATTCTAGTGAAGTCCTTGTGAAGTCCTAGAGAAGTTCTAGTGAAGTCCTAGTGAAGTCCTAGAGAAGTTCTAGAGAAGTCCTAGAGAAGTTCTAGTGAAGTCCTAGAGAAGTCCTAGTGAAGTTCTAGTGAAGTCCTAGTGAAGTTCTAGTGAAGTTCTAGTGAAGTCCTAGTGAAGTTCTAGTGAAGTTCTAGTGAAGTCCTAGTGAAGTCCTAGTGAAGTCCTAGAGAAGTCCAATGAAGTTCTAGTGAAGTCCTAGTGAAGTTCTAGTGAAGTCCTAGTGAAGTTCTAGTGAAGTTCTAGTGAAGTCCTAGAGAAGTTCTAGTGAAGTCCTAGTGAAGTCCTAGAGAAGTCCTAGAGAAGTTCTAGTGAAGTTCTAGTGAAGTTCTAGTGAAGTTCTAGTGAAGTCCTAGTGAAGTTCTAGTGAAGTCCTAGTGAAGTTCTAGTGAAGTTCTAGTGAAGTCCTAGTGAAGTCCTAGAGAAGTTCTAGTGAAGTCCTAGTGAAGTCCTAGAGAAGTCCTAGAGAAGTCCTAGAGAAGTTCTAGTGAAGTTCTAGTGAAGTTCTAGTGAAGTTCTAGTGAAGTCCTAGTGAAGTTCTAGTGAAGTCCTAGTGAAGTTCTAGTGAAGTTCTAGTGAAGTCCTAGTGAAGTCCTAGAGAAGTTCTAGTGAAGTCTTAGTGAAGTTCTAGTGAAGTCCTAGTGAAGTTCTAGAGAAGTTCTAGTGAAGTCCTAGTGAAGTCCTAGTGAAGTTCTAGTGAAGTCCTAGTGAAGTTCTAGTGAAGTCCTAGTAAAGTTCTAGTGAAATCCTAGTGAAGTCCTAGAGAAGTTCTAGTGAACCAGGGCTGACCATCTCTGGTCTTTGGCCGATCCGATATGTATCTTGAAACTTTACCAGTGATCCGATTCATTAAAGATATTCAGCCATGAATCATTAATATGGTTTAATGTGAATCTGATTTATTGCATTTAGATGTAACTTTAAACAAAAATCAAGGTGTCCTACAGACGGTCCATTTACTGATATCTTTAACTGCAGAAACCTGAAGAAAGTAAACTCCTAGCAAACGTTTGATGTGATGGTTAAACAGATCAGATTTTATGGCTACAGAGACACTAGAAACCCATAAGTCTGGATTTAATCCTAAAGCTGCATCAGGACAGAACTGTTCTATGATCCAGCTGTACTGTGCATGTGCGGTTTGGTACATCTATATGAACCACTTCATCTTCACATCCCGCGTTACAACACACTGACGGGACCTTTGTGAACTGGTTGTTTAAAATCCACTCAACTTAGCTTCTATTTTGTCATCAATCTGCAGCAGCATCTCTCCTGATCTGACTACAAACTTTGAGTGATGTCACTAGTGGGTGTGGTCCTTACTGTAGATCAATAACTAACAGAGCGCCACTGAATGAGAATGACCCAAACATCCCTTTAAGACATTAAGGTCTGATGCTAGGTAGCTAACAGCTAACGAGGTCATCAGAGGTTCAGGCTGGATGGCTCAATCTGATTGGCTGGTTAGGATTCAGAGGGAGCCACCCTCAGTCCAGGGACCAGTCTGGGTCCGGGTCAACCTCCAACCCAAACGGCTGGATGCTTTTCTTGCTGTTGCGAGCAGCAACTGAGTTTAAAAGGAAGGAGTGGAGGAGGAGCCACCTGATTGGTTAAACAGGTGGAGCAGGGGCAGGTCTTTGAGGCACCAGAGGCTGTGATGCAGCAGGAGGTTTGGGTTTTCTAATGAAGACAGAAAGAATAAAAGCATCAGAACCTGGTTGTGAACACAAACCTGGACAGGTGTGTGGACCTGGACAGGTAGACGCTCTTACAGAGGAGGAGGAGGTCTCAGAGCATAGGACGAAGCCGACCTGGTGGTCTCCTTCACCTGAAAACACAAAAACCTGTCTTAACCTGAATCAGATCATAGAAAAAAAAATCTGAAAAACATCAGAATAGTGATCAGATTAGTGATCAGATCGGTGATCAGATTAGTGATCAGACCAGTGATCAGATTGGTGATCAGACCAGTGATCAGATCGGTGATCAGACTGGTGATCAGATTAGTGATCAGACCAGTGATCAGATCGTGATCAGATCGGTGATCAGATCGGTGATCAGACTGGTGATCAGATTAGTGATCAGACCAGTGATCAGACCAGTGATCAGACCGGTGATCAGATCGGTGATCAGATCGGTGATCAGATTAGTGATCAGACCAGTGATCATACTAGTGATCAGATGAGTAATCAAACTAGTTATCAGACTGGTGATCAGATTAGTGATCAGACCAGTGATCATACTAGTGATCAGATGAGTAATCAAACTAGTTATCAGACTGGTGATCAGATTAGTGATCAGACCAGTGATCAGATTAGTGATCAGGCCAATGAACATACTAGTGATCAGATGAGTAATCAAACTAGTTATCAGACTGGTGATCAGATTAGTGATTAGACCAGTGATCAGACCAGTAACCAGATTAGTGATCAGACCAGTAATCAGAGCAGTGATCAGACCAGTGATCAGATAAGTGATCAGACCAGTGATCAGATTAGTGATCAGACCAATGAACATACTAGTGATGAGACCAGTGATCAGATTAGTGATCAGACCGGTGATCAGATTAGTGATCAGGCCAATGAACATACAAGTGATCAGACCAGTGATCAGATTAGTGATCAGACCAGTGATCAGATTAGTGATCAGATTAGTGATCAGACCAGTGATCAGATTAGTGATCAGACCAGTGATCAGATTAGTGATCAGACCAGTGATCAGATTAGTGATCAGACCAGTGATCATACTAGTGATCAGATGAGTAATCAAACTAGTTATCAGGCCAATGAACATACAAGTGATCAGACCAGTGATCAGATTAGTGATCAGACCAGTAATCAGACCAGTGATCAGATTAGTGATCAGTCTAGTGATCAGATCAGTGATCAGACTAGTAATCAGATTAGTGATCAGACTAGTAATCAGATTAGTGATCAGATTAGTGATCAGACCAGTAATCAGACCAGTGATCAGATTAGTGATCAGACCAGTGATCAGATTAGTGATCAGACCAGTAATCAGATTAGTGATCAGACCAGTAATCAGACCAGTGATCAGATTAGTGATCAGACCAATGATCAGATTAGTGATCAGACTGGTGATCAGATTAGTGATCAGACCAGTGATCAGATTAGTGATCAGACAAGTAATCAGATTAGTGATCAGATTAGTAATCTGAGTAGTAATCAAACTAGTGATCAGGTAGTGATCACACTAATAATCAGATTATAGATCAGACTAGTGATCAAACTGTTGATCAGACTAGTACTCAGAGTATTTACCTCTTCAGGTGGCAGCAGCTGAGCGTGATGCTACAGTCAGAGAGAGAGTTAGTTAATACACACACACACACACACATCAGCAGGTCAGTGGGTTAACGAGCAGCATCATTAACCAGTAATAAGATCACTGTCAGCTGATTAGTTATCATTAAAACAAACACACCTCTAGCTATAAAGGAGTCTCCACCCACAAGTTCTAACCCATGACCACACGGTTAACTCACCCCGTCTCTGACGATGCTGCTGGCGTTGGCGCGGGCAACGGGTGGAGGCTGTGCTCTGGGAGGCGGTCCTCTGCTGGGATTGGCTGGAGCCCCTCCATCAGCCCTGAAAACAACAGCATGAGGTCAGAGGTCCGCCCACAAACAGCTGACTGCTGGTTTAACATCATGACAACTCGTTTTCATCCTCAACGTTAAGGAGGGAATTAAATTTAAGACCTGTCTTAAACCTCAGACCTGTCAGTTATCTGTCTAGTACTATTAGTTATTTATCTAAAACTATTAGTACTATCAGGTATCTATCTAGGACTAACTAGTACTATTAGTTATTTATCTAAAACTGTTAGTACAATCAGGTATCCATCTAGGAATAACTAGTACTATTAGTTATTTATCTAAAACTATTAAGACTATCAGGTATCCATCTAGGACTAACTAGTACTATTAGTTATTTATCTAAAACTATTAGTACTATCAGGTATCTATCTAGGACTAACTAGTACTATTAGTTATTTATCTAAAACTGTTAGTACAATCAGGTATCCATCTAGGAATAACTAGTACTATTAGTTATTTATCTAAAACTATTAAGACTATCAGGTATCCATCTAGGACTAACTAGTACTATTAGTTATTTATCTAAAACTATTAGTACTATCAGGTATCCATCTAGGACTAACTAGTACTATTAGTTATTTATCTAAAACTGTTAGTACAATCAGGTATCCATCTAGGACTAACTAGTACTATTAGTTATTTATCTAAAACTATTAAGACTATCAGGTATCCATCTAGGACTAACTAGTACTATTAGTTATTTATCTAAAACTATTAGTACTATCAGGTATCCATCTAGGACTAACTAGTACTATTAGTTATTTATCTAAAACTATTAGTACTATCAGGTATCCATCTAGGACTAACTAGTACTATTAGTTATTTATCTAAAACTATTTGTACTATCAGGTATCCATCTAGGACTAACTAGTCCTATTAGTTATTTATCTAAAACTATTAATACTACCAGGTATCCATCTAGGACTAACTAGTACTATTAGTTATTTATCTAAAACTGTTAGTACTATCAGGTATCCATCTAGGACTAACTAGTACTATTAGTTATTTATCTAAAACTATTAGTACTATCAGGTATCCATCTAGGACTAACTAGTACTATTAGTTATTTATCTAAAACTGTTAGTACAATCAGGAATCCATCTAGGACTAACTAGTACTATTAGTTATTTATCTAAAACTGTTAGTACAATCAGGAATCCATCTAGGACTAACTAGTACTATTAGTTATTTATCTAAAACTATTAAGACTATCAGGTATCCATCTAGGACTAACTAGTACTATTAGTTATTTATCTAAAACTATTAATACTATCAGGTATCCATCTAGGACTAACTAGTACTATTAGTTATTTATCTAAAACTATTAATACTATCAGGTATCCATCTAGGACTAACTAGTACTATTAGTTATTTATCTAAAACTATTAATACTATCAGGTAGATGTCTAGGACTAACTAGTACTATTAGTTATTTATCTAAAACTATTAATACTATCAGGTATCCATCTAGGACTAACTAGTACTATTAGTTATTTATCTAAAACTATTAGTACTATCAGGTATCCATCTAGGACTAACTAGTACTATTAGTTATTTATCTAAAACTATTAATACTACCAGGTATCCATCTAGGACTAACTAGTACTATTAGTTATTTATCTAAAACTATTAGTACTATCAGGTATCCATCTAGGACTAACTAGTACTATTAGTTATTTATCTAAAACTGTTAGTACAATCAGGAATCCATCTAGGACTAACTAGTACTATTAGTTATTTATCTAAAACTGTTAGTACAATCAGGAATCCATCTAGGACTAACTAGTACTATTAGTTATTTATCTAAAACTGTTAGTACTATCAGGTATCCATCTAGGACTAACTAGTACTATTAGTTATTTATCTAAAACTATTTGTACTATCAGGTATCCATCTAGGACTAACTAGTCCTATTAGTTATTTATCTAAAACTATTAATACTACCAGGTATCCATCTAGGACTAACTAGTACTATTAGTTATTTATCTAAAACTATTAGTACTATCAGGTATCCATCTAGGACTAACTAGTACTATTAGTTATTTATCTAAAACTATTAGTACCTGTCTCTTATACACAT